>CABEGB010001425.1:0-247500 GCA_901521435.1 Crematogaster levior | reverse complement strand
TCATTCCTCGTAGATCAAGCCAGCCGAAGTGGCTCTCGCGACAAAGATCGTTACAAACTCGTGATTGCATTGAGTCGTTAATGCGCCTCCCCCCTCCATACATCGCGCAAGCTACGGCGGTTGTGCGCACTCACACTAAACGAATCGCATTACGCGAGCGCCATTATCGTAGAATGTACTACTCGCCTTACTATCGGAATCTGAAATTTCGCAGTTGCCTCGCACCTGCTGCGCCTTGCCGCGAAATTATGCGCGCCGCAAATCGCAGTCTCGCGTGCGGAGCCGCGAACACGCCGCGCGCGCATTGCGCGGCACGACGCGATCGATAGTCGATCTCTCGCGCGGCATGCCTCGCGCATACCAACGAGCTCGAGGAAAATCAGCCTGCTCGTTGCATCCCGCCTGCATCCTTGCGCCGCCGCACCGCTGTGCGTCGACAAAGTTTTAACAACGTGCGGCGAGGATCCCTCCAACGTCAAAAGCGGTTCCTCCACGGGTTGCCTCGATTCTTCAATGATCGCTTTATCGAATTAACATTGTGGAAATTTTATTATTAGACTTTTTTGACAAAAATATGAAAAAAGTCTTCTCTTCACCAGTGATTAATGATCCAAAAAGAAGGGATATTTGACAGCAAACTGGCTATATAATTTCTTTATTTATATCCACATCGTTTCGATCATTGGTTCTGGTCCTCTTCAAGTGTAATAATATTTTAAACAACGTTTACGTACTAAAAGGAAAAATGTTACATTATTATTATATCGCGCTACAGTTTTACAATATATTAATTTATGACTTACAAAAGCTGTGTGTCGAATAGAGTTCTTATATAAAAAAAGAGAATTTTCTGATAAATTTAAAGTCGATTTTTTTCGATGAAGAGTTGAAGAGTTTGCCCGCAATCTTTTAGTTTTCAACATATATCTTTATAATCTTGTATAAAATAAAGCAAGAATAAGTGAAATAAAGAAATAAAAATTTTATGTACATATATATATACAGTTTAAAATGATACAAAAATAATACGTAGAGATCACCTAAAGCGAAATAGAAAATACTGGATGAAAAATTCAATGACAAGGCGATCAAAAATTTCCCCGCGAGCAAGTAATTTCGATGTCGATGCCCTCGCCGTTATTACGTAACTTTTGAAACCATGAAAGGTTGATCCATATACGTTGTTCATTAAATATAGCGGTAATATAGTGAAGCGGAATATTCTGGGAATGTTCTGAAGTTTTAACGATTCACATTAAGCGACGAAGATCATCATTCGCGTAGGATCCCTCGCGATTCGGATATCGAAGTCGCGTATATGAGTAATTAATTGCAGAATGGAGGGATTAAAGAAGCAAACGCGGTATCCTTTGGGAGAAAAACGGTCGTACCAAAAGTTCTGAACAAATTTAATAACGCTACGCCAGAAAGTCCCGCAACTTTGATAATAAAATTGCTGTCTAAGTATCGTTACGAGATGGTCTTAAACTCGGCACTGTTTCTTTTCTAGCTCGCGGACTCTCGCGATTCTCCAATGTACATACGTGTCGGAAAAACATCACTTGCGTAATTTTTGGACTGACCAACGTCTTCCAAGTGAAATAGTCCAAACGCGGCGAGTGAAAATAATACGACACTTTATTTGTTTAACTTTCATTTTCGATTATAAATATTTTTTATAATTTAATTTAATGAAGCACAAAGAGAGGAAATTGTAATACAAGGTGTCTGGTAATTATTGTGCTACCTCTCGTAGGCAAGTTAAACTAAATTGCGGATTAACTGAATAGAAAAGTTTTTTATTATTTCTTAATTAATTAATGAGAAATTAATTAATAAAAGCTTACGTAGAGTGACGTAATCAGGTTATATTATTTTTGCGATCTTTCCATCTGATGTTTGTTTCTGTCCGACTGTCAACACGCTAGGGTAATAGACAGTATCTCGTCTGTAATCGTTGTCATCCATGTGTTGTAAATATTGACAAATTCTCAGATTAATTTCATTATTAATTAACACCACAATGTAAGATTGGTTTGTCAATTATCGTGTTGCAGCACACAGATGTTTCGTTAAGCAAAAAATACGATCTCTCGCACACGTCTCTCCTGACATCTTTTAATAATTGACTTTTAATTTGACAATACTAAATTGACCTCACGACAGAGCTGAATGGACCAACATATTCTCGTCATCCAACGAGTAATAAGTCTGCTTTTCGACGTTTTACAAATTGATCACAACAGTTTTTAAGGTAATCGGATTTTGATTGTACTAACGAATTCACGACTGTTAATAATGTCAAACAGAATAGTTCCGTTCTTATCAGAATATTATCTTTGAATTGATAGCGACAACTTTATAATTTTGTATTGTTAGGAGGTTTTAATTGTATATGTAGTTAATTTAGATGTCCTTTTTACGTGCCGATGAAGATTCCGTGAAGTCGAAACGTTCACTTATGGTTTTGTTCATAATAAATTTGTTATACTAAATTGATAATTTGAATGCCATCTTGTTAGCTTGCTTTTTACTTATTTGGCCTTGTTTATCCTATGAATTGTTAATTATTAAAGATCTACGATTTGGGCGTGCATCCGTGCGATTCATTGATATGAGCGCTCTAAACAACAACGGCTATGCACGACGTGTGACGTCGACGGCTATTTCAACGCGCGTAGTAATCATAAATGTTGGGCTCTTCTTGCCAAATCATGCAGATGCACGCTGATTCATGGATCTTTATTAATTATCTCATTATTTATTAAATATCTCATTATTTATTACCATAATTACAAATTAAAACGGTAAAGGTTTTGTATTTAGTTTATCGTGTTATACTTACCCACGAGAGGTAGCACGGTAATTACCACTTTGTATAATGAAATGTTAGGATATCATGGAATGTTTAGTTTTTTTTTTTTAATAATATCTTCAGAGTAATATTTTAAAAGATATGCTTATTAATTGTTTATACTTTACACACAATATTAGTACGCTGGAGCATTTTTAGGTTTATATTTATCATAGAAGGGAAAAAACAGAATAATAAGATAAATACATGAAAATGTATATAATGTGGGAAAAAAAGATATAATACTGTGTAGACTATGCTGCAATTGTTCTCATAAATGTGAAATACCTGTGATAAGAATTTTTTAGGATTTAGTAGCGCAAAAAGATATTGTAGAATATAAAATACATGGCCGGAAAATTGTAAAATATCAAGACTTTTCGCGATATCACTGCGTAAAAATTACTATACACACAACAAGTATATTTTAAGCGTGTAGATATATTTTAATTATATTTTATCTCTTGTAAAAGACCGTACATGGACAGAAACTTTTTACAGGATTTAATTTAATGCGGTAGAACAATGGTTAAAGACATCATAAAACACAAGAAACTGTAGTAAAAACAGTAATGTTTTTTACAATGTTTTGAGAAATGCTGTGACGAAGAGCACACTATTACAACTATCTATATTATATATGAAGTAATCGATTTTTAAGGCATACACAGGAAGGAAGAAGAAAATCAAGTGCAATATAGAGATTTTAAAATGTCGAAATCCGTAGTATATAATTAAATGTTACACACAAAATTGCATAACTGCTATTCGAAGTGTCGTCGCAAATATTATAATGTGGAGTATCCGTCAAAATTATCTATAATTATCTGTAATTTTCCTGGAAAAACATTCCGGATCGAGGAACTATGTTTTTTTCCAAAACTTACCTCAATGCGCGCAATTTTATTTAATAAAATGTCCTTCCACAAATTACACAAGATAGATACCTTCCCTAATGTCATTGCGTGAAGCAAACCGGGGCCAGGAGAAAAACGGTCCATGGGTCGCAATCGCGACACGCGATCGCGATATTCTCTCGCTCGAGGCGCGCGAATGTGTATCCTTTCTTTTGTTCATTTGTTTTTTCTCAACTCGTACTTTTTACTACGACAAACTTTCGAGATGTGTGACGATCCTCAGCGAGGGATACGGGGAAGAAGGAAGGCAAACGGAGAAGAGGCGAGAAAGTCGTTTACCTGCACGCGCATTCCGACAGATCGAGTTTGCGGGAGCTGAGGCATCAGGCTAAGTAATTAATAGTTGATTGAAGCAAACGCGCCTACGGAGAAACGAACAGTCGGAGAGTAGAAAGTAAGGGAAGGATAGGCAGAGGAACGAAGCGAAGAGGAAGCGACGGCGAGGCTGTAGTTAGCAATAAGGCAGATCTCGGCAGCGATACGAAGAACTCTTCGCGATAGCTCGATAGCATCTCTTTCTCTCTTTTCCTTTGGTTTTTTCCTTCTCTCTTTCCCTCTCTTTTATCCTCCCCGTAAGCGCAAGAACTTGAGATTGCCGTACGTGAATGATAGCGAACGAAGAGTGGCGCTTCGCGTTAAATATGCATCGTTCGAGAGATAAATTGCGCCTTAACCAAGAGCCAGTCGGCCGGGTATTATAATAACCTAATAAAAGTGATTAATACGGGACCGCCACGATATATTACCCTGCGGCACAGGGATGTGCCGTCGGGCAAGGTTATTCTGGCGTGAGACGCTCGGCGTCCTCTCGATGGACGGGATATTCTACTTCCAACAACGCGCACTGCTCCTCCTAGATCCTGTGGTCGAAAATATGTGTTCTTATATACGTGTGGGTCATGTATGTGTGTATCTGTGTCTGTGCGTGGTTTACTGTGGTCATATGTGGCGACGTCGGTAGATGCGCGGTACCATTAATTTGTGAATAACCGACTTTCTAGCGGAAAATTAAGGGAACATCGTGGTTAGGAGGGACGAAGAATAAGAGAGTCATTAACATCTTCAGCTTAATGTTGGAGAGGCACAGTAATTTATAACATATTAACTACGATACTCATTAAGATTTTTCATGGTTATACCTTCTTGAAAACATGACCAAGTAGCGTATACCCTCGAACTATGTATTAAAATATCTACAACCTACGATTTTGAAGCACCATTATCAGTCCTTTATAGCAGAGGTCGTCGACTGTCCCTTACAAATAGAAATATAACAATACAAAATATTCAAATGAAAACGCGGACAATCGCGAAGTTGTTGAATTCCGAAACCTGTACATGGGACAACAATATACGAACGTTATTTTAACATTCATTTGAGTTCACAACGACGGAGTTTCATCAGGCCGCGAATATTCTACGTCGCGGAGTGTAACCCGCTCGGGAACTTCCTTCTCTCCCCATGTCGCGCTTTTATTTCACCCTTTGTCGGATTTACATGCGCGACCCGCAGATTCCACGTGCTGTGTCGTTATTGCTTTTCGGCTTGTTCGTTACACGCGTATACGAGTGTTCCGGCAAAGTTTCCCTTGGAGGAGGGTGAGTATTTCCGCTCGTTCGGCCTCTTTAACCCCTTTGCTCTCTTCCTTGCTGTAGAATCGTACCTTTGCTCGCGATCCGACTCGATCGGTCTCTCCCCGTTTACGGATCCCATCTTCCTCCGAGATCACGCGTGGAACGTGCCGCGATGACGGTGTGCATTCATGCGAGCGCATTTTAGTGTGCCCCAGGATCGTAAAATCCTGCGGAACCAATTTTTCCGGCCGCATCCCATCCGTTCTTCTGCCACGCTTCCCCGAAATAACGTCGATGCAGGAATAGAGGCAATTTTCGATTTGCACGATCGATGCGTCAGTGTGACTGTCGCAAGCCGCGTAAAACCGAATCTGTACGATAGAAATGTAACAAAAAGTTCCTTTTACGTAAATAAAATAAATTGAATAGGTTTTGCAAATTACATTGCACGGATGTCTTGAAAGAACATCACTAAAAAAAAGATCTTGTTGACAAGCATGTATAAGTCAATTTCTTCGGATTTGTTATGTGCGTGTACTTATACGTGTGTGTACTACATATGTGTGTGACGTAATTTTATATATATATATATATATATATATATATAAAAATTATATATATATAATTAAAAAATCAGTTTTTAAGAGTTTTTGTTATAAAATTTTAATAATATTTTTCCACATTACCGTTTTATTTCTTTTTAATTTTGTCATTTTTATATGAGTAACCATGTAACTATACAAATTTGTAGTGCTCATATAATCTTCAGAAATTGTCAAATATTTTCGAATACTTAAGTATATATGCATTTCGATGCGTTCAGAAATATTCGAGATCAATTACCAAACACTCTGCGCTTCTCCATTTGCACAGAGCGATATTTTATCCGCAATTTCAACGAGCCACTGTGACGAGCAGCGCGTGCATGCACGATATATCACCTCCATAATGCCGGAAGATGTGACGCGCGAACTGAGTGCCGGCTTTCTTTTCGGCAGGACTCGAAAACTGCATCTCGACCGTAATTGAGTCGTTGATTGCTCAGAGCGCAGCCTTTTACGAGCACCGTTTCGGCCCCTTTCGCGTGGTGTCGGCGTCTTGCCGCTTCGCGTTTTTATTTTCTAGTCCGAGAGAGAGAGAGAGAGAGAGAGAGAGAGAGAGAGAGAGAGAGAGAGAGAGAGAGAGAGAGTTGCAATTCGCCCTAGCTCCTTATTGCTCCCGCAAATTGACCTAATTCTCACTACGTGCTGTGGCTTCTCTATAATCTCTTTCAAGTCGTAGGAAATCTGATCGTCCTCTCTCTGGACGAAGCAATTTTCCGCGCGAGGTCACACGACAAATTCCTCTATACTTGACTGAAAAATACGTAAATGCCTGAATAATTTTTATTCCTCTCTATATGTCACGTCAATCTCCCTTTCGCTTGGTCTACTTAAGCAGAATAAGAAGAAAATTAGAAAGCTGGATTAAATTAATTATTTTATAAAATTCATTTTGTTCAATCATTAGATACAAATTCAGTGCAAATTACTTAGGAATGACTTATTCGAAATAATTTTCTCCCGACGAGAGAATTTCTATTCATGAAGATTGGATAGGAACTCACAGAAGAGCTTTTCTCCATAATTGAGAGGTCGAAAAATAAAGTTCTCTAAAAATATAGAGAACTATTGATCTTCCAGATTTTAATTTTAAAATATTTCAAACACGAAGTTGTAATTTTGGCGTGATGTTAATTAAGTTATAAAATATAATATAATATAAAGTTTAAAGCTTTTATTGATTTTCTTCAATTGCTCATGTCCCTTCTCTCTACTTTCGACTTGTCCACCTTCATTCCAGACAAGTCCTGACGGTTGCGAGTAATCTCTGTGTCTGATTTATAGTTTTTAATTTGAGTCTCATTTCAACCCTCTTGTACGTCCAACGCGAGAGGAGCGCGGGGAATGAGAAAGTCCGGAAAAAATTCGGACCAATCTTTTCAATCTTAAGTAGTACCGTTTTTCTTTGTCCACGCCCGAAAAGCACAGATTTACTTTGCAAGATTGGGTCGTTTATGTTCATCTGATAAAGCTTGCATCACACTTTGTATTTAATATTTTTGTAATTTTATACTTTTAACCCTCGTGGTTTACAATACAATCATCAAACTTGGCATTTTTTTAAATTTTAAATAAATATTTTAAAAAGAGGAAAATAAAGAAAATTTATTAAAAAATTATTGTATAATTGATTGTATAATTAAATTGTTTAATTAATTTCTTTAATTAATTAAAAGTGATATTTCGATTTGCGTTCATTAACAAATCATAAATTATTTTTAACTTTTAAATATACATATACTGCTGAAGAAGTTTTTCAATTTTTACACACACACACACACACACACAAATTGATTTTTGGCATCTAAGTTTTAGAGTTCTTTATTTGTATATTTTTGTTATTTTGACAGATGCCTTTTATCGGAAATTTTATCAGTGTCGATTTTCGAATTTGCGGATTCTTTTAAATGAGTATCAGGTTCTTCAGGATGAATTTCGAGATCGGATTTTGGATTTTCCGGCTCGATTTTCGCAACTTCGACTCTCGTAGTTCTAATAAAACAAGGCGCGATTAGCAGAAAATCGGCGCACAGATGGCGAACGCGTTTCGTCGAACTCCTCGTGGTACTTCGTTCTCCATTCGCATTCGTGCAGACCACGAGAGTGACAGCTTCTACCTTCCTAGAAGCGGACGAGGGTCCGACAAGAGCGTGTCGGTAATCGTCGTTCTTGGATGATTGCGGCATTCGTCTGTGCGAGGCGGCGCAGGTGTCACAAGATTCGCACGTTCCAGCTGGATATGGGCTGGCATTATCCTGCAGGAAAGGAGAGAAACGACAGACTCGCCGGCTATCGTCGGCTTCGTCCGTTTTTCCGACCGTTCCGTCGTTGAGAGGCGTTAGAAAATGGGCGCGATAACTCTTGCGCCGACAACGAGACTTTACGACATCGTTAGATCGCTATGTATCGATTTTTGATAATTGTATTGTCCCTATTTTAATTTTTGCATCGCATCGGTAATAATTAATATTTAATTAGAATAGCTCAATATTTTTTAGTGAAATCTCTTATACAAAATTGAATCAAAATAGAGAATTAACAACGTTTCTGTATTTTCGACACATCTGGTCAGTTTATTGGTATTAATCACAACGTTTCAGCCTCAGGTTTAGGCTCTTTTCAAGTGAAATTGCTGATAATGTGGATTAGATAACGCACGCTAATATCGGGCTCGTTGACATTGCGTCCAGACTATATCAATCTTGCAGCTATTAGAATTACAAACATTAGTAATCAAGCGCAGAAATAGATTAATACCAATAAACTGGTCAGACATGTCGAAAATACAGAAACGTTGTTGATTATTGTTTACTGGCGAGAAAAATCATTTGAAATAGAGAATTAAGTTATTAATTATTATTGACTAAAGTATAAAATTCTTATTTTACAATGCACGTTTAGTTTTACAATCGTAACTATATATGTATGGACAACAGTACTTAACTCATCAGAAGAATTATTATTTAAAATTTGGATTTTAATCCAATTTTTAACGAAAATAGATTTAATCTTGTTGCCAGCGTTTGTATTTCCAGCATTTACAAATTTTCGCATTTTTGCACTTTATGCCAAGTATGACATGGAAATGTACAGAATTTTGAAAGCTTTAATTATAATTCCATTTAGAAGAGCATGACAGGAGCGATTCTGGAATATTCCGACAATTTGACAGAAACATTCAGACAAATTGTTAGAATAAAGTTAGTATAAAAGATATTCTTTTCCTCTCATCAGCTCGAAATATTTTCTCTCAGGTTTGTGTTAATTTCCTCAGCAATGAATTATCCCGAAGATAACACTCCTGTATGTATTCGTATATATTAAAACTAAAATATTTCGTCAAATATTCATGCAATGCAACTGACTCCATTTCACGAATAAAATCTTACGGATTCCTTGGATGGATTTTCATCCAACAATGCAATCTACACGAACTTTGGTATGATTGAAATCTTTATTTTTTCTTTGAAAACAAAAAATATGGATTTGATTGCGTTCTGTTTCGACCGTCGAATTTCAAGCTTTCTGTTCCCAGAATTAGAAGAATTCTGACTCTTCAACTTGTTAGAATCTTGCGTTTTTTAACCCGATTCAATTTTAATATATTTTATACTTCTATCAACCAAATATTGATCTACGTCAAATACAAAATAGTGCAATAACTTAAAAATTATCACTCGGAACGAAGGTGGAAGAGAAGAAACAAAATATTTGACGCGACAGCGTCCACTTTCGACATAAATCTCGCGGTTCGCTCGCTCTCGCAGTTTCGCTTTAATGCACCGCCGTTACTTTTAATATACTAATCACGCCGTAACGTATTTTCACGTGCGCGCGGCGAAATTCGCCTCGGGGCGAAATTTCACGTCGGGGAGTAATTTCCCCGTACGCCGATATTTCACGCGCGTGCCCTGGGCCAAGATTGGCTCGATTCTCCGTCGAGCCCCTCACCCGCCAACTCTCACATTCTTTCCCCCTTTTTTTCGTCTTTCCTTCGACCGAGCCGTTCCTACCCTCAGTCTTCTTCCTTGTCTTACCTCCGACTTCCTTTTCGGCCGGAACTAGCATCTCTACTGTCTTAAGTAGCCGTAAAAGAGACGCTCGCCCGTGGAATTCGTAAAAGCACCTTGCTCGCTTCACTCACGCTTTGCTCGATTTTCTCTCTTTATTCATTCTCCCTTTCTCTCTCAGACTTTTTTTTATTTCGTTCCCTTCTTCCCGGCGAACTCGTAGGAGTCACCAGGAACGGCTGGGGCGGAATTTCAAGCGCGAGATTCACCTTCTGTTCCTTTCACATCGACATGCGAATTACGTGTGTATGTGTGTGTGGATCATACTAAAGTGATGGTTTACTTTGGTTTATTCGATGTTATGTCAAGTACCGCATGATATCGCCGCAGAAGTTACAGAAGTTCAAACCTATCAGAAGTCTTACGCAGACTCGTTATATCTTGACTGCGAAATCGATCATATGATAGAATTATATGGTACCTAATGCTCTTAAGATTTTCTATTTATTTTGTATATTCTATTTCAGAGAGAGAGAGAGAGAGAGAGAGAGAGAGAGAGGAGCAGAGATTTATGTATACATATAAATAATCGATAAAATTTTAGATTAAAAATATTAATGTAAAGTATCACTAATAATTATATAAAAAGTTCTACAAAAGTGGGGATTCTATAACGAATAAACTGTTAACTATTATTATACATTATTTAAAAGAAAATGAGAGAGAGAGAGAGAGTATAAACTTTTTAGAAATGTATAAAACTTTTATAGAAATTTGTTCTTTGATTTTAATAGATTGTTTAAATGTCACTGCTAATATTAATTTATTATTGATCTAATTGTGTATCACACTATACAATATTATTTATTTAATTCCTATTTATTATATATATAATACCGACGAGAACGTTATTTATATAATCCCTATTTATTTATTTATACATATAATACTCGCCTTCCGGTTCCAATTATCAGATATCACAAAATTTTAGTCTGCGTTACACACACATACTCAATCATATGCTCGAACAAAACTATCGATACCTGAAAGTATTCCTAGTTTGATGCAAAAAAATGCTCCGCGCGTTTTTCCAGAACGTTGCCCGCAGCCATCACAGGAACGGATAGAAGTCGTATATATTTATGAACGTGCATGTTATACTCTGTTCGCTTTTTCTCTGGCATGATTTCAAAGCAGCCGCCCTGTTTCCACCTACTCGTTCCCGGTGATCGCACAAAAAAGATGTATTTTCCTATCTCTCCGTATTATTCGCTGACATTTTAATTTCAATACCGCGGCCAAATTGCGGTTGGCTCATGGCGACCTGCGAAACGTAGCGATCGAACGAAACTCGAGCGATCTATGAATCGCTTATCATGCTTGAAACCTTTGACCCATGCTATTTATCACATATTTATCACATATTTAGAGCACTAAACGCAATCGTCTTTAGTTTTAGATCTACTCACAAATGTTGTACGGTGAACGATATAATACAAGTATAACTTTAAACGACATAAACCTAAAATAAATAAGCATAATTATTGTTATAACAAATATATTTAAATGTATTCTAATGCATATAATTTGCATATAATTTGCATATAAAAGAAAATAGATATAATACAAGTTTATTCGCGCTAGCAACTTTACGAGTACTTTACGAAACTCTTCGTCATTATTTATAAAAAGATATGCTAGTTATATTATTAATATTAGTCGAAAGTGAACATGACATAAATTTATATCAAAATTATTATCAAAATATTATTTAACGCAGAGAACAAAACTGAAGAAAGTGAAAGACTAATTATCGGTTTCTGAAGATGTTGCCAAACTCATCTTAATTGTGAACCACTATTTGTCAATATCTCGATAGATTGGTTGGACCTCCGTCAGTAATTGTACATTGCAATTGATTCTTTTCGCTTCTATTTCAGACAATTTGTTTCACTGATTTCCGTTTAATAATGATAAAATGCTATATCCAATTAGCTCTCCTTCTTTCCAAAGATGATGGCTCGGATTTGACTAAAAGTTCACTTCTTTCTATTTGGTTTCTCTCTCTCTCTCTCTCTCTCTCTCTCTCTCTCTGACTCTCCCCACTCTCACTCTTTCTGTCTCACAAGTTTCTAATTCATTACAACATTTCATTCAAGTTCTAATTCGTATGAAAATGTATAAATCTAAATATAAGATTGATGTAAAATATTTAAAAAGTTTCAGCAAAATAGATATATACATTAAAATAATAAATATAAAAACTCTATATTTAATCAATTTTAAATCTATCTATACATTGTATATATATATATATATATATATATATATATATATATATATATATATTTTTTTTATTCTAATAGAAAGTTAATGTAAATTTTAATTTAATTTCTAGATTTACAGAGTATTTCAAATTCCTTTCACTTTTTCTTGAACTACAAATCTTTCGACTGAATTAGACTTGATTTTTCCTCGGCAAAATTCTGATTAAAATCCTTTACCACAACTTTTTAATTTTGAATTTTCAATATCTTAGCAATTAAAACCGACGTTAAAACTTTCTTAAAGTAAATTCCTTACTTAAAATTAAAAAAAAAAAGAAGGAAGTTTATCTATTTACCGTCAAAGTATAATTTATTTCACTCTAAAAAAATTGTAATTTGCGTTTAATCTGTTTTTATCAAAAGATGGATTTAATCCGTTTTGCATAATTATTTCCTCAAACGGAGTAATTCACGATACAGTTCCGCTCTACATATCCCATACGCAACTATGCATGCAGTTATGACAAAGTGAACTACATACCGGATATAGGAAAAGCCGGCAAGATCGATCGTCTCTGTAATCCTTTTACAATGTTATCGCTTGACAGCGCCGACACGGGAATATCGGAAACGGGTGAAAAAACGAGACGTGTGCGATATGTCCGTTTCGCGGTTTACTTCCACATGGGATGGCGGGGGGTGGTGGAGGGAAGGGGCGAGGGGGGTGAGTGAAAAGGGCGGGAGGAAAGGAGAACGAGAGGAACGGCGAGAGATAGAGATAGAGAAAGACAAGAAAGACAGCACGTACGTCCGACGTCGGTCGAGTCTGACGAAACTTTGCTCGACTCTGCTCCGGGAATATCCCGCGGAAACGGAGGATTAATTCTCCGTCGGAAGTTTCTGACGTCTCGAACGTTCGAACCGGGCAGAGGAGAAGCGTTTAAAGTATTATCCTCGAGACGGTTTCTCGATGCTCGGGTCGAAGCCGCGAGAAATGGCAGAATATCGAGAACTCGCGCTCGATATCGATCAACTCGCACAAGTAATGTTTAACGCTGTCTAATTTCCGAAAGTAAAAGAGGCTCTTGTCTAGCAAGTCTTGTTCGCAGAATTTGATAGCACGATTGTCACTGGACATACGTAAATTAATTTGTGCGATTTTTTTACGAAGAACAAAGAAACGATGATACGTTTAGTTTACTAAAGTTATCTGTAATCATAAATAATTCTTGACACAATTTTTGTTATTCCCCGTAATCTTTCAATTTTTTATTAAAAATATATTTAACCGAAGCAAAAATATATTAATATAAAAATTAGAGAGAGATTAAAATTTTAAGCAAGGAAAATGTTTTTATTACAAGTATTTATTTTTGATAATAGTCGTTAATGATATTTATTATTTATTTGTATAATATCTTTATAACGTACGTTTAATTAATAATTATTGTTTCTTTTTTAAGGACTAATGTAGAAGACTAAAATATTAGTAAATGCAGATAATTTTTCTCTCTTACTATGTTTTTACATTTCTTTTACAGAGATACGGATTAAAATAGAAAAAGAGATTAATTTTCTGCATTATCTGTATTTTCTGCATTACTATATTTTAAGCCGCAAAGATAATTATTTCACGTTATTCAGTTTGTCTTGGTTCATTTTGATTTATTGAGCCAAAACAAAATTAAATTAATTTAAGATATTTAATCACAGCCCTTTTCTTATCATTAAAGAGGAGATATAACGAAGGTGCCATAATTGGTCGCCTTTAACAGGGGTTAACTCCGTAAGGACCTATCCATCGCGCCATTAATTAAACCACTGCGCGCGATTTACGCCTATAAGTGTCTACCGGTCTAATATCAATCTGCCAGACATCAATCATAGGGGCAATGGATCACGCGATGACTTAATTGCGATCGGATCGCCACCCTTCTCGTGACGCCACCCTTCCGTGCGAGTGACTATATCGCTCGCCGACAGCCCCGCGGACGTTTCGTCATTAGGTCGCGACTTATCGAGGCTGGCACGCGTCCTTGTCGCAGCCCTTTTCAACTACCCGACTCGAGAAAGACTCTACGTAAGACTCTTATCGGTTCCGACCATACCGGAGCGGATCCGTCGAGCGACGACGTTAATAATAATCTTTTTCGACGGATGCGCGTCCTCCTCATCCTTCTCGCCACGGCTTAAGATGCATATAAATATTTCCGAGGCCTTGAAGAGCGGGGATTACCGCACGTGAAAGGGCGCGCATCGCTCTTGCCGGTAGCCCTTTGTCAGGTCGCTTATTCCGCGACAAGAATCTCTCTTGTGCGCCATAAGAATAATAAGGTGAGAATGGCTGCGAATCGCAAACGTTTTATTATTACCGTTTAATCTCTCTCTAGATTTACAATAAGCGTATCTCTTATTTATTTGTAATCGTATTTGTACATCATAAGATATTTTTACAAATATTTTTTACCTCGGATGAACGCATGTTTTATCATTCAGCATAATTCATAATAGTTATTTCAAATACATTAATTAAAGTAGGAAACAATGCTGATGTAAAAGTAATTTTTGGAGTTATTTTAGACACACTTAATGAGTTCGTGAATTTAGATTCTTCCTTTTTTGAATCTTATATAATTAATGTAATTTCCACGTTTATTAGACTGATTAGCTTGCATCATCACTTATTTTATATATATATATATATATATATATGTACACTCTTACATTATATACTCTTTATTTTTGCACATGTAAAATTAAATTTGATCAACCAGAGAGTTCCAGAGAGATATAAATAAGTATAAATAATCGAACCGCTCCAAAACGCAGAAAAAATGCTGGTGGAGGGGACTGATTATCATTCACTGGAAGTCATTGTAATGGCACCCTTCATGGGGTTCTCTGTTTTAATGTTCGTCACTGACGCCGATCCCCACTCTGTGGCGATGCAGCGGGGGTCGTCCGCCTCTCGAGGGGCCGTAAACTCGAAATATTTATTTCGAATGCGGCCTGTAAAGTATGCGGGGCCCCGCCATTACAAGTCATTTTCATGAGGCCTCCGAGATCAAACGAGCTGATATTTACGTTCTATGCCTTTATACTTGTATGCTCTCGGCGGGCCCTGAGCGTGCTGTCAACTCCGACGATCGAACAAAAAAAAGTAGAATGAAGAGGACCACCTTTGTCATTATTCTACATAAGTTTATGCTGCATTCCGTTAATTAATAGCAATCATGCGTTCGCGCGATGGGATCTATGGAATAGGAAATCTGTCAGTAAATTTCAATTTAATATTACATAATACTATACTTTCGTAACGTTTTATTCAAAGACCTTTGTCGTCATTATGTTTTAATCTTAATGTTATGATGATTGGAGTTAAAAAATTAAATTTTGTCAGTTTTAAGATTTTTAAAAATAAGTACGTACTTTGATTTTTAAATTATAAACATAATGTTATAATTTAAATTACGTTTGCTCAGCTAATTAAATTTGCACATTTGTAATTTATACTGTATTTAACATTAAATAATTAAATTGAAAATCTTTGATGAAGTTTTCACAAAGTAAGATATTTAAGAGATATAAAGTGCATATATTTCAGAAGATTTTATCTGAAATTTTGTATTCCGTGGTTCGTATTTTTCAACGCAAATGTAGTAAAGATATTGGAAAATGGAACGGAAAGTCGAGACGAACTAAAAGACTCTCCTTCGTTTCCAAGAAATGATCGATAGCATCGAATCGAGCGCGAAAATCGGAAATGCGGTACTCTGGGAAGGATTCGCGGAGGCGTACAAATTCAATGGGAAGTTGGTCGATTCTCCTGTTTTTCGAGAGTAAACTACTATATTTTATCGGATGGACCAGTAACGTTCGTTTTGGAGGAACTCGAGCATTGGCCCGGCGCCGTTAGTTTCGGCTCCTGTATTACGAGTAACATGGGCCCCAAGAAGTAAACATTTCAACTTGAATTCAATCGAGAAATTTACGGGACACCTTTTGAATGTTTTCCAGAAAGCAAAGATTGTGACAAAGTATCCACCAAGCATTTGATGAATACAATTTGAAATCCAATTTTTCTACTGCCTCGTTCAGAATACAACTGGAAATCAACATTTATACTATTATAATTTATCTTTTTTATAATTTTTAAAAATGTAATTTATGAATCGCATTACACTATTTTTTTCAATTTAGGGCATTTTTATTTAGAATAGGTTAACATCTCTTTCGTTATCTTAAGAATCTTTTATTATTAAATTAAACAATTATTGCAAATACTATGTTGTATCATTCGTACGATTTAACATTATAAACAATTATGAACGTTCATCGCTGTATATGATTCACTTTCTTTCGCCGGTGAACAATTCTTCCGGGACTCTCATCCAAAATGCATCATTTGAATTCGTCTCAAGTCTTTGCAACTGTCCATAAACGCGCTCGTAATGGTCACGGTACGCAGGACGAAAAAACCGGCGAAATACCTACTCAGCCACACGAGAGCGTCGCGAAAAAACAGAATAATCATATTTAATATCATCGTAAAAATGTGCATTTATACACATCGAAAACAACACCGCATTCGAGAGGGGCACAGATCGAGGGGAGACAATTAACGGAAGACAGGGCAAGGGGGAAAGGTCGGAAAAAAGGGAGCGAAGGAGCGACGTGAGACAAAGCGGTGCCGGTATTATTCCGCCCAAGGCGTTATGCATTTTTATTGTTACAGCCTCGATTTAACGTCGCCGAACATAAAAGTCACGCTACTACCGGCCTATCGTCGATTTGCATCTGTTCGACCGGAAGAGACCATCCTCTCTTTCTCCCTTTCTCAGTAAACTACAGTTCGTAGCTAATATACAGCGGAACATTGCCAAAGTAAAAGCATGACGCAGAGAAGTTGTAAATCTCGCACGCGCGTCGCTCTTTTACTTTATACATATATACAGGGTGTCCCAGACCACCCGTCCACCCCATTTAAAAGCTAGGGATGCGATTTTATCAAAAAATGTTGTAGACAAAAGTTGTATGGTTTTAAGGGGGACATAAAATGGTGTCATTAATTTGACCTTGAATAGTTACTTGAAGGTCACGTGAAGGTCACCTTTCATTTTTTAAATCGAAACCTCTATTTTTTATTAGATATTCTTCTAGCTTATCTCGAGAGCTTTCCAAAACACTATAATAAAGTATTTTTTCATTAAGTATTTTCCGAGTTATAAAGCTTGAAATAATTTCTTAATTTTACATAAACTGTAAAATATCTCGTAAAATATTCACTTTTCGATAACCTTACCTCAATACTTTTATGCACAGAATAATGAGAGGAATCAATTGGTGTAAAGAAAACACATAGTTATTTTTAAGAAAAAATATGTAATTGTTAGTTACAAATTGTATATTTTTTCTTAAAAACAACTATGTGTTTTCTTGACACCAATTGGTTCCTCTCATTATTCTGTGCATAAAAGTATTGAGGTAAGGTCATCGAAAAGTAAATATTTTACGAGATATTTTACAGTTTATGTAAAATTAAGAAATTACTTCAAGCTTTATAACTCGAAAAATACTTAATGAAAAAATACTTTATTATAGTGTTTTGGAAAGCTCTCGAGATAAGCTAGAAGAATATCTAATGAAAAATAGGGGTTTCGATTTAAAAAATGAAAGGTGACCTTCACGTGACCTTCAAGTAACTATTCAAGGTCAAATTAATGACACCATTTTATGTCCCCCTTAAAACCATACAACTTTTGTCTACAACATTTTTTGATAGAATCGCATCCCTAGCTTTTAAATGGGGTGGACGGGTGGTCTGGGACACCCTGTATATATATATATGTATGTATATACATATGTATGTATGTATGTATGTATGTTTATACATAAATATATAATATGCGCACGAGTTTCTTTATATCTTATCGATGGTAGCTTACGTATGTTCTAACTACCAAAATGTATTACAAGTTACAAAGAATGGGATTGCAAATAAATAATGAAAAAAACGATAAAAACTGTATCTCTTAATAACTGCACATTATGAGTTCTAGTAAGATAATCCAACAATTACGAAACATATTTATTACGAAATATATAGGTACAATAATTGAAAATTGTTAATTGGGAATAAAGAATTAAAAATTCAAGCTTTTTTAATTTGAAAGTCATGGCGATTATTTACATTTATAGATTAAATGCGCAAAAGTTTAAATCCGATACTCTAAAATTATGCGATATTGATCGAAGATCTGCTTAATATGGAAGTGCTAAGTGAACACATTCGCTTTTCCATACCTTTAGTCTGTATTCGACGCTGTATAGCATCGTAATGTCCCCTCAAGAGAGATCACTCGCTTTGCTTAAAACTTTATATCGAGACGAGTGTTTCTCGGATTAACGTGGACTTTTGTCGTCTTAATTAGCTTACGGGACACACGGCGGACGCTGCTTATACGGCCGGTGGTATAAGACCATAACAACTGCAGCGTCTCGAGGTCATCTTCTCGGTAATCTGCGTGCACTCCTAATGAGCCCGGCTATAGGAAAGCAACGCTTATGTTAAACTTGACTCCAGCACGTCGTTCTTTTTTTTGCATCTCTCTCTCCCTCTCTCTCACTTTCTGCCCTCTTTCTTTTTCTTGAATCCTCCTTTTGTTGACTTTTTTCATTTGTCTGCGTGCATACATTTTCTTTTATTTCGTCTGCCTGGACGAAAGCGGCGGAGTGGTATATAATCGATTTAAATTGAAGAAGCCTACATAAAGATCGGTAGTTAATTCACGCCGCTACGGTATGCGATAAATCGCGACGCATACAACCTTGAAAAGCGGATGTTGCAAGTTTAACGACGGTAATTCGTCCCTTTTTCCTCCCATTTTATTGTAGTTAGCGATTACTGTAATCTCACGATTGAACAAATTCCGAATTTTACTCATTCTGGAGTTTTAACAAGCAATATATAATCAGACCTTTAGAATAATCAACTGTCAAATGTCTTATTTCGTGAACTTTAAATTGTGCAAAGATTCTTCTGAATTTTATAGAAAAAATATTTATATTATTTACATTGTATTAAGATATTCTTGATTTTCACAATAGATTATAACGTGCAAAATTTATTCAACATACGTAAGTCTTAACCGAAAGATCTTACGGAGCTGTAATAGCTCCACAGAGATTTTCCGTTTCGCTGATGTTCAGTATGCTCAGCCTTTATGAAAGTTGCATTTTTCCTCTTGACAAACCAATTATTTATCCCACGCCGTTTCCGAACGGTTCGCGACCCAGGCTCGCCCGAATCGGTCACACAATTTCCAGCCGGAAGTGACAGAAATCGCTTTCGCGGAGGCTTACGAGAGCCATGGGCATTTCCACGAACTCGTCGGCCGTTTTTCATTGGCTCCTACTAGCAGTGTCGGCGGCGGTGGTGCTGATGGAGGGTTGGGAGTTGACGCCGCGGGGGTTGCCGGTGCTACTTTCGTTATTTATGAGCGACGATATAGCCACTCTCCTTACTTTCGCGAACCCCAAAAGCGCCGCAGTGTTCCCTTTCCTCACTTCTGGGTGTTCGAGGTCAAACTTTGGTTTCCAGAGGGGGCGAGGGAAGTAAACACGCCCTGCGAAATGAGATCCGCTAGTGTTATACTATTATTGTCCCGCGATAACCACTGTTGAAATGAAACTCCCTGTTTGAGCGAATGCCAAATCGAATTACGATACACCTCAAACACTCCCTTAGGCATCTCGTAGCTGACATAATGGTGTCACGATTAAAGAAAATTCATTGCAATAGAGAACTTTTATATTGTAAGAAGATATACAATAACAAATATGAAATTATATTTTATTTTTTATGAACGGAACTATTATATGCGCCAGAACTATGTATCAAGCATTCTGTTTCGCTACAAACATTCTTCTCTCGTTATTCAACCTAACCTAGCTTTCCAAGCGAAGAGAGTTTAATGTAATTAAATAATAAGTATTTGAAGAAGAATGGCATAAATACGAATTACACATTTAAGATATCCTACTAATCAATTTACCGAGTGCATGCGACGAAGTTTCCTTCGTCTCGTTAGCGAAATGAAATTCGCAATGAAATTCAAAATCCAACTTTACCTTTACTGCCTTCAGCGTTCTAGTCCGAAACAGATTTTTTTTCTTTAGGCAAATCAAAACACTTTTTCTTGAAAATCATGTTTTATATTAGCTTTATACTTTTCGTAAAATTAATAACTTTGCTATTGACTAAAACTGATTTTCCTAGTTTATGTCTTGATATTTTTATTTTTTTAACATACATTTTTTTAACACGTTTATGTAATTATTTTTTATATAATAATAATTATTATTTTCTGTTTTACAGGTAAGTTGCTGTGGCTGAATTAACGACAGTAAAATTATGGACGGAAAACACGGTATGATAAAATAATATAATATTTAATTTAAAAAACAATAGCAGTATATACAAATATTCGAACTAACTGAATCGGCCAGTTTTCTAAAATCGGAAATCCAAGACTGGATAATGCGCCGCATAGAAATAAAAAAGAAAGACGACATATCGATCACATATCTTCTTCGTGCATTCATCTCACAATCAGTGTCTTTCTTCTACTTTCTGTCTATTTCTACTCATCTCGACTCGCGTTCGATAAAAAAACCGACCATCGTGTATGAGGTTAATTTTACTTCGGTCTTTCATACACACGTACGACGTTCCGCACTGATGGATTTTCACCTCTCACCCCTGCCGACTCATCCAGCATTAATTACACGGGGAATGAAGACGAGTACGCGAGGAATCCCCGGATATGCTGCGAATTTATGACATCGACAGAGATGGACATGTCGGTATAACGTATCATACAAAGCAACTCGCAGCGATCTCGAAGAAATCGACGGCAATAAGACGCGTGTGAAATAATTTCAAAGATTACACCACAATTTATTCTTCGATATAAATGTGATCAGCGAAGATCACCATTCTCGTTGCTAGATAAACATCATTGGACTTAATTAGTCATTCAAGTTCAGGTCAATGCGCAGACACATGACTCGTATGTCATGAAAATTCTGCGCCAAAGAACCAAAAAATTATCTTTTTTTGTTAAAGATACACTAAAACAATGATTAATGGAATGTTTAAAATGTTTTTTAAAATAATTTTTTAATGTCATATATTCAATATAAAATCTCTTTCAATTTTATTTTACTGTCAATGACTGTGTCAATGAAATATAAATATGGCAAAGTAATAATGACAACTAGGTTTTAGATTTTCCTAATTTTTCTCAATTTAGAATGTTTATTTAAAAGTGATGAATTAACTCTTATCATACCATGAAAAACGGCACTCAATCTGTACAACATGAGTCTTTCGTTTCCATGTAATTTTTCAACTATTTAAACCGATTTAAAAAATCTCGAAAAATTCATGAATATACTTTGATGTCCAAAACAACACTATATATTTTATTTTATTTTAAATGCAAATAAAATTGATAATTTTTTTTACGTAGGCTTATTCGAGAATTTAGTAAATGCGTAAGTCAGTTGGAAACACGAAAGACCAATGATTGTATCAAAAAGGTTAACATTCTTAAATCTACTCTGAAATCATAACTTTTCATCATAACTTTTGTTTAGATATTAACGGTAATATTTTATTTTTCTATTCGGCAATATTTTCTATCGCATGTAACTCTCACAGTAAAAATAAAAATACACATAAAGATTAGATAACATCTCTGCGAACAATGTGCTGCGTTTGTTTCTTCTCAATTTCCAATTTACACTTTCTCAGATAACGATCCGTGCTTACGAGCTGTATATTTCGCAATTTTTTTTGCCACCATTGTATCAACAATTCAAACGTACCTCAAAAGAAGCAACCGGGAACGAAGGCATTTCCAAATTCCCGTCGGAATAGCCAGAACGTGTCGGCGCCTTCCAACGCGTCGTTCGACCGCGAGCGCGATGCAACGATAAAGCGTTGCAAGCACCGGCGCAGCACGGCACGGTACGACACGGCACGGCACGGCACCGTTTTCGTTCGGCATACTGCAAACGGGATGCTGCGCACGCGGTGTCGGTTATATTACACGTCGGTATAACGCGCCCGTGATTTATGCCGCATGGCGGAGCGCAGCATTAAATGGATCATCCGACGTCCGACGTACGGTACACACGCGGCCGGCAGTCACCTACGTAGAAATCCGCGATTTATAACGCGGCGGAGCGAAGGGCAGCGCGTATATTCCCCCGTCCCTATTGCCCCTTTTCCTCTTTCCTCTCTGCTGCCACAGCTCCTTTTTATCGCGGCCACGATTGTTGCGGCGCCGTGTCCCGGACGCGCGCGATTGCATTCGACACCGTTGTGTGTCCATTGTCGGCGAGATTAACAATCGCGGGTCTGATTAAACGACAATCGATGCTCGCGCCTTGCCAGGAATTTCTGGTGTTTAAATCTCCGACGTGTTTTCGAGAGAACCGTGTTTCGCGTCTCAATGAATTTATCTTCTTGCACTTTCGATAGGATTGAAAGAGAAGTCAAACGAATGTGGGTGAATATTATTCAAGCAGGAGGAAAACGCAGAAACTATTAATATTATTATTATTATTCTTAGAAATATGACAACGTCTAAATACAAAGGACTTTTTTAATCTTTTAAATTTTGATTGTTTTTTACTACCATGAATTGTAAGTAAATAGGAAAATAATCTGGATGACTTTAATTTTTTCCGATTTAAAAAATAAAAGTTTTAGATTGAAGTTGCTAACAATAATATTGAAGGTTGCAATCTATCAAATCTTTGTGAAGAGAAACTCTACGAAATTCATCAGAGAATTTGTGATCGAAAGAACGTTGTATCACCGGCGCATCGTGGGAAGTTGCATTCGGCCGGAATGGAAAGTTCCCGTCAAACAAGTATTGGAAGGTATTACGCTGGAAAAGCACAGCCGGCCAAGAGAGAAGTCCACGTTGACATATAACCAACGAAGATGATATTTCGTAGCCGATAATCGCATACATAGAAATCTGCGATTTACAGCACAATGGTCGTAGGGCAGCGCGCGTTTCCGCGTCTCCGCTGTGAGATCTTCTTGTTGTACCTATCGCTTCTCGCAGCTGTTCCCGTAAGTGGTGGTGTCGGCTTTCGCCAATCGATCGAGCGTATCTGGGAACTCTGTCGTTGAATTAATTATGCGCTTTCACAACTCTCCAAATTTGTAACAGTGTAGGTATTACGGGAGAAGGAGAGCTGTGGGGAAGGAATCGAAATGACATCATTCAATTCACAACTTTCCTTTTTTGTCACAATTAAAAAATTTGTGTTAAGAAATAGCTTGAGATTTAAAAATGTCGCAATGTCATTACGTCAGGCATTTTGTAGTTTACATTTATTTATTTACTTACTTATTTATTTTGTATATAATTTACATAAGATAGCATTACAAATACTTATATAACACAATGTTCATTTTGCGACGAATATTTTAATAAAATCCTTATATAGTATCATATGAAACGCTCATTTATCAAATTGATTAACTTCACAAAATAAAAAGTAGAGAAATTGATAAAATAATAAAAAGTCAAGCATCAATCAAGTGCTTTGGCACTAAACTTTCAAAAAATTCAAAAAGTGGAATTAATCACTTTAGCCTGTAAACTCATATACAGTTTAGTATATACTAAGAAGAATATTATCCGACATATAATCGTGGCACGAAATTCGAGTCGGTGGCGTCTTTGTGATATCCGACGCAAAACGCATCGGCGTCAAGTCTCTCACTTTTCCGCTTCGCGGCCACGCCGACCTCGTTCATTCTGACCGCGCCTTTACGCGCGCAAACGGTGACGCGGGTGACCTCCGTAGAGGAAACCTGTTTCTCACGTTTCAATTTTTCCGCGAGCTCCGTAACAGTACGCGGTTTAAGGGTTAAGGTCGTCCTCGTGCTCGCGACCGGTCCGTTACCATCTTCTTCTTTGGCGTCTCAGATGCTCACCGCCCGCAAACCGCTTCCGGATAGTATATCATCGCGTCAACGTTCCGCGTCGATCGCTAATTTAAATATCAATTCGCTCTCCTCGCCAACTCCTCTCGTTTTCACGCGTTTATTTAACATTTATCTTTTTGCGGAGCAATCTATTGTTTGTATAATAGACTTGTATACTTCTAATTCAGGAGAAAGTGCTTGGTTGCACCAACGGTGTTGAGCACACTACATTGTTGCGGCGTTATTGTTTGCTTAAGGCTGGTCGCTTTTATCCGGTTTCTCGCAAAGCGACAATCTAGAATGTCATATTATAGAGAATCTGCAAGTACGTCGATATCAGGTTTCTCGAGGACGACCGCTTTCATATTAAATGCACATTTAATTAGACACTGCAAGCGCACGACGAAATTCTAGTATTTAATCATTCAACATTTCTCGATCTATACAGAGATAAAAATCGTGATTAAAATACTGTTGTTCTAAAGTCTATAGAGCATCAAAACCGGAATGTATCTTTAGAATCTGCTCTTATCCTAGAAGTAATGGAAGAAATAAGAATGAGAAAATCTTTATTATAGAGCATACTGTTACAAGCTAAAAATAAATAAATGACGTATATCGGTTATTGCATATAAATAGAGAACGAAATATAACGCACTAAATTTAACTTTAATTCATATTAAACTGAGCAATATGAATAAGATGTACTAGGAAGGAATATCGGCATTCGTTTGGAATTGCAAAACAGATTTTAGGCTAGAAAGATTGGAAAGAGTCATAGTTTCTTTATTTATTAAAATAAAACTTTTCATTGCGCATTTACAGATTCAGTGATATTCGCGATACCGACGGCAAAGCGTTTTAAGGGCCAGATTGGCTGTCAAAAAGTGCAAGGTCGTATCGCTAAAAGCCCCGCCGGACGGGCCCAAACGATGCCCTCGGAGGACGCTAAGTGCAGTGTCTCCGAGGTTCAGCAGCCGCCGCAGCCTGCGAAAAGGATGGAACCGGTTTCTCGGCTGAGCAGGCTCCTCTCCCTCACTCCCGATCACTCGGTCTTTCTCTTCTTCGAGCCGAACAGTCGATCCGAGCCGAGCTCGAGGTCACTACAGGCCATCACCTAAACCAAAGTAAACCCCATTCCATCTCTTTCCCTCCGACTAGAGCCTTTCCTCCTTTTCTTCTATCTCTTTTTCCCTTTCTCTCACCTCGCATCTTGCGATCTTCTCGTCTCCCTGGCTCTTTCTCCTTCACCGTTCTCCTTTCACCTCGACTCTCTCTCCGTCCTTCCTGTCTCTTCCAGGCCTGGATCATCCACCGGCCTCGCGATGTCAAGGGACTCACAGGCCCTGAACGAAGATCGCTGGTGTATATCAGGAGAAACTGGTAGCAGCGTAGAGTTAAAGTGGTTTTCGACATTCGATGGTGCGTGAAAGGAGATTTGTTGGCGTTTCGCATTGAGTCAATTTTGCCATTGGCGTTTTTCGCGTTACGATATTATTGGCGATTACAAACTGTTACAGGCTTGCGCTTATCTCAATGTTAAAATAACGTCGCGGAAATAGCTATGTATCAGCCGCAAATCAGGTCAATTACATTTTGACGATATTAGTTGGAGCTCGTGTTTAATTATTTAACAACAAAATATTATACACACATCATTGTTGTAGTTATTGAATTAAATGAAATTGCAATTGATTATTATTCCATCACATCAAAGCATTATGGAAAAGTGATTAATAACATTGTTGGTATAGAGATACTATCTGCTATATATATATATATATATATATATATATATATATATATATATAACTGAATATATTTATAAGCTTATTATTTTGAAATGATTATTGATGTATGTGTGTGTATGGTTCTGAAAATTAAGTTTATTGTATTTCGAAAATTTATCTATATCATTATATGCAATCCTTTTTAAATCTGAATTCCAATTAAATTGGATTGAATGAAAATACTACACATGCGCAGACATTATATCTGTGTGCGTATTTTGGACATTTATATTGTTTATTATATATTTTTTAGTATTTTTTTTTCAATTCATAAGTTGCGAGAAATTTTCAGTGTTTACAAATCCATACATTATATACAATTCATACTGTGTTAATAATATATTAGATTCACATTTAGCGTTTTCTCTCTTACATAACATTTCTATTTGGCATTCCTTCCACTAGTATTTCCGTTACCATGCGATATCTGAGACGGATTTTGTTCGACTACATAACATGATAAAATGTCATGTGGTAAACATATCAAATCTAGTTTCGTATAAATAATGAAGGTTCTCTCTCTCTCTCTCTCTCTCTCTCCCCTCCCTCTCTCTCTCTAAAACAGAGATTATGCAACAACAGGAGGAAACTAACGCGAGAAGTGTCAGCTAGAAATGTTGTATGCAGTAAGTGTCAAGTGTAAACCGTATAACTCTAGGGTCTTTGAAACTTGTCGTGCGTCCCTGCGATCTTCCACCGCCTTGATATTCCTCTTTCGGCCACTCTCCCGTGCCCTCACCCCGCAGCCGCGGGGGTGTGAATTACGCATCCTCCTCTCCTCTCTCGTCGGCATCGCGCGTAAGATTACAGCCTGGATTCGAGGCCCCATCCGCCCGTTTGTCCGGCGACCGAGCGATCGATCGATCGACCGGCCGATCTATCGGCCTGGCTGATCCAGTCGGCGATCAACCTGCTCTTGACTGTCCGGGAGGTGCCTTCTGGTGAGATGCGAGATGACCGGATACCCCTTTGTGAGAACACGTCATGTGTAAGGGATCCCGATCGGTCGTGAGGCTCCCGGATATCTCCGGATGGCATTATTAAGTGTAACGGCCACTGTATTACGCGCGTAATGACGACACGATCGAATTAAATTTGGGTCGGTGCTCAATCGGTGTCTATAGATAGGAATTCTAAGGATTTCGAAAGATGGAATAATTTGTGATCATACATGTAACCGTTTGTTATTGTTCTTGATGAGCACTATATTTAATGAAATATATTTATTTTTTTTTCAATTCCTGGAAAAAGACAAGGTGCATATATTTACGTTCAATTTTTTTATATGACAAAATACGCGAGATTTTACATGAGAGACAAGTTACACGAGAATATAACTATTTTGATCAAGTTTAACGAAAATTATAAAATTTGATGTTTAATTTTCTTAATCTGGAAACATTATTATATGTAAAATCAATAGTCGACTTCAAACCAGCATCAATGATGTAAACTTAAAGATTTTATTTTTTATTTTTTTAAGTGTCATTTTTTCTTGTATCGATGTCACCGACATCAGACGTGCTTACATCTCCCAACTATGTAATTGTATTAAATCTTTAATCATCTATCGGACCATCTTTTATATTTTTGATAAGGACCTGAACTATAGGTCGAAACGTAAAAATAAAATCTTTAAGTTTACATTATTGATGCTGGTTTGAAGTCGACTATTAATTTTACCTTAATTTTATTTCCACTGGCAAAGAGAAGATTATACTATCTGTTATTATTATATGTATTAAAAAAAAAGAAAGTTTCATTACGACGATAGTGCGAGGAATTGTGCGACACTCAACTCGCTTTAGCGCTTCTGCGTTTTCTTACTCGCGTTCTTCCACGGCAGGACGCCTCCCTCTACGCGATATATAAATCCTGGGATCCTCAACCGGTTCGCGAGGAATTTACGCAGTAAGAAATGTCGAAATCCGTCGTCTTCTTTTCCTCTTGCCGCTAGCGCGATTGCGGTTTGAAGAAATGCTCGGAAAAAGTAGGTAGTTTGTCGATCAAGTGTCTAGGAAATTACGAGACGTCGACAATGTCGATCGATCTTCAGTTTCCGCCGACAAAATCTATTGTTATTTACAGATTGACTTTCATTCGTGAGCGTAACCATGTAAGTTTCTACAAATTAAGCGAAAGATTATATTATCGAATTAATAATAATAATAATGTAATCTTATTCAATCACATTTTTCACGAATTAATTTGCAGGAATGCTCGTGGATATAATATCTTATCCTTTTATACCACTTGAAGATATATGTTGAATTCTTCTTCGAATTAATGTCAACGTGATAACTTTGTGTCAGCCTTTTTACTAAATCTGAAAAATCACACGGTTACGTTTAATTCGCCTCATACATTTTTTCAGGCTGATAACTGACGACCTTATAAAAATTTTATCGATGGCATTTCTTGCGCTCGTCATCCACACCGCTAGCTTGCTGGCGTCATTTAGCACTCTCGCCGGTGATATACACCCCTGGCGCTCCGCTTTTCTCGCCTCGAAAAAAAATTTCCATACTAGATACACAATACGCCCATAAATCATCGCGTTTCACGGAGAGATACCATCGGAGAGCCAACCTCGAGTCGAATTTCGCCGCGATCGATTTTACACCGCGACTTTCCGCACCCTCCTCCAAATCCCAGCTGTATCTTTCGACGCGCGAAATTACATTAAAATAATTTTGCACCCTCGAAACTGCACTTTCTAATTAATGACAAGCCGAAACACATTTATGTGCGTAAATTCTTCGTATTGTAAATTTATGTGTAAATTTATGATGTGTTTTTTCAAGTTTTATCAGCGAAAATTTTCTCTGTGGAAATTCGATTAATACTAAACAAAGCATTTATGCTATACTTTAGATGCAAAAATTAATAAATTAATTTAATATTGATCAACCCCGTTTTCCAAATTTTAAGAATAAGTACTATATTTTTATGATAAATTTGAGTCTAAAATTATTTGTGGATCTTCAGTAATTATTACTGAAATTTATCTTTGTCCTTCATTACAATCCGTGCTATAAGATATTTTTTCTCCATATCGTATAATATATAATTTTGGGAACAAATTACGTGAGGAATGAATAAATTAAAGCCTGTTTATCTTTCCGTCCCATTTTTATCACATCTTCGCTATATACACTTCTAGTCTTCATAAGAAAAACCCATGTGCCAAAGGAATATTTTCAGATTTATAACGACTCGCCCTTCAAATTTCGCCGACGATAGGTAACGCGTCGCGAATTCGCCTTGTACACGAAATCCGATTATCACTTGGCGAGCGAAGAGAGATGGGGCTAGGTGGGTGGGATTTACGTGGCAGCACCTTACAAGAACAAAACGCGATAGGGCATACCCGACGACCCGTAATATCGATCACCGTGCCGATTTCGCTTGTGTTATCGGGCGTTTTCCACGTACGGCATACGTGCGACATCGCCGGAAAACCCTCCCCACTTTTTTCAGCAAAAAGATCACCCTCCCGAAATCTGTTCGCGCTCTTACGGTGCTTGCGTAGAAAAACATGCTCATCCACCCTCCCCCGTTCCGCCATCGTGCGACTAACCATTCAATATTTTCAAAAACCAATTTCGTGTTAGAATGTTTGCTCTGGTCTGGTGCACCGTTGGTAGAACGCTGAGAGGGATGAGGAAGGGAGAAATTGGGGGATCTCGAATATCGGGGGCACGTGTGCTTAACCACGTAGAACGTATACGCTGTATGGCCCTAGATATATCTATACGCGCCTAGATCGCAGGAAGAGATGAGAGTGGCCCCGTAGAGTACACCAATAAACGATAATCCGAGCAGCATGACTACTATCCTCGTCTCTTCGACCATCATTTCTCCCCTCATTGCTGTACGGCGCCTGCAACGACTGTCGTGCATTTAAAATGGACCGTTCGAGAGCGCGCAGGATCGTTGTTCCTCGAGAGAGAGCCGGCTTTAACGTCCTGGGACCCTTGTCGGTGTACGAGGAGGTAGGATTCCTTCTTCGCCACCGCACCCCTCGAATATTCAATCGCACGCATTAGCGTGGCGAACGGAGTCGTGGGGGGTGACTGTGACGGGAGGGGTCAGAATATAATCCTATAGCCACCACACACAGGTTGCGGGTGTTGTGCAACCGGCAGATATATGCGTCGACCGGATGCACAGCATCGAAAAGGGCGCGAGACTCGTCCGATACTGTATGTTTGCGTAACGAGTGGAGCGTGAATAAATCCGTGGGGCGGCGAAAGCGAAGGCGCGGCGGGATGCCGCGCGAGAGATATGTGGATTATGTGTAATTGACAAGAGATATGAATCTGTAATGAGAAAATTCATTATTGAAGCGTACTTAGATGGGTGAATTATAGCTTTTATTCAATATCGCATCGGCAATAGGGGGACGAGAAGCGATGAGAAATACGAAATTCGACTTTATACATAGATTTTGTATTTTCTGAAAACGTTTGTACGATCGCACAATAATTATCACTTCTTCATTATTGTTCATACTTTTCATTATTACTACGTACTTCATTATTATCCTTTTTAGTCTATTTTCTACATCTATATTTACTTTTATTTTTTTTGCTTCTGTTATTTTCTCCATTACTTTACCATGTTCATTTCTATTTGTTTCCGCCATTTGACTTTTTACTTTATATTCTTGCGACACATGCAGCCACTTACAGTGTATGTAATAAACTCTGCCTTTCTCTATCTCACTTCTACTTGTGTCGGTCCCACGTGCGTCTAATGACAGCGCGTGTAACATACGCGTCTACGGTACGTAATGCAAATGGTGGATCGTTAAGAGCGATGATTGGCGGGCGGTGCTGGTTCGAAGATGCCGACATAACTCAGGATCGTTATTATCCAAATATCCACTGCGTCTCAAATATTATACAAGGGATAGGATCGAGTCATAAAATTCGCGAGAGGCAGCCGCGTAACCCGAAATTTCAAATTTTCAGGTAAGAAAATGTTCTTCTTCAGAGAAACATTAAAATTGACCCTGAAAAATGTTGACCTCGATATTTAAGAGAAGTTATTTCTCCGCACCACATAAATATGTCACTTTTCCATTATCCGAATCAAAACATAATAATTGAAGTTTGATTTGAAATGTTTACACATGCAACAGCATTGAAAATGCTATGCTTTGTTTCTATGACATCCTATTGTCATTAAATAGAACTTTTGTATTGCTCTCCTTCGTAAGAAAATCATGCAACACTTTGCTATCAATATCGTCAATATCAAAAGCTCTTTAATCTGATAAAAACTTGACTTGCTTTGGAGTTACGTTTTTTTTCATTTTCAGTTTTTATCTAAGAGAAGAGAAAACGAATTTAATTTTTTAATAAATTAATTCTTGTCACATAACACGTGAGTTACTTTTAGTTACGATGGATTTGTCTGGCAACATTGAATAACAGACTCTATAGCATTATAAATGATGAGTTCTACGTCATTCATTCATCCCGACCTCGAAGAATACACATGATCAAGTTACTTGTGAAGTGTGCAAAGCAAGAACTGATTGACAAAAGAATGAAATATTTTTCTTCCTGTCGAGAAGGAAAGGCTCCTCTGTCTCGCACGTAACGTTTCACGCGGAAACTCGTCTTCCCTGCGAGACGTAAGGTGAAGAAGTGGTTTACTGATATATTCCACCATGCTCCGAGAATAATATTCGCGTTAGAAATACGCAAGCATCCTGGTGGCAGCGAGTGACGTCGAATTAGAAACGCTCGAAAGTATCGATGCTATCCGATATCTTGCTTAGAGAGTTGTCAATAGTTTGGATCGCTTCTTGACAATATACCGCCATGAATTATTCTGACGTTCTTGATGTATTGATACATATGCGGTTACGTGACAGCTTTTTATCAGTTCTTTTACTCGAATGTAAGACTGTAATTGGAAGCATCAATGTGTTAATTAGCAACTTTCTTAAGTTTTGTGGAAATGTGCGTAAATATTGAAAAATTAAAAAGAGAATATTAGGACAAGATTATTAAAATACATTTTTAAACATTAATTTTATGGAAAATAATATTGCATGTTGGTATTTCCAAGTGTATTTGCGTGAGATGTGAATAATCGATACAGAGTAGTGCCGCGACGACACTTCTAACGACGCTGATAACGGAACGCGTCTAACGCGCTTCCTCGTTGCAATTAGCGAGGATAATTTCGGAGCGCGCTACAGTATGCTCGCTCGTTCGACGAGATACTAAAAGCAGCCATTCAGCAAACGTGCGATGCACTCTCCTCGTTCTCGCATACAGACTACGAAATGCCTTGCAAGTTTCGTCGGATAGCCATTATGAGGAATAATTATTATCGTCGCTTTCGCCCTTACAGTCATCCTAATTTTTCAATAAAGCGCAGCAAGATAAAAGCAAAACCTTGGAAAAATGTCCGTGCGTCTTGCCGAGATAATTTATTGAAATTAATGCAAATGCGCGAAACTGTGCGCGGTATTCATTGGTCTCTCTTCTTCAAAGACCTAAGATAGAAAAATACATTTTTCCGCAAGTCTTTACTCGATCCTGCATTCAGTGGACTGTCTTTTTTTTATAAGCAAAGTATATCCGAAATGCGATCAATGTGAAATTGTTTAAACTTACGTAAGAATCCAATTAAACTTTAACCGCTCTTAGCTCAACAAGCTTTGCAGGAAAAGAGAAATGAGGTTCATTCGAATTTTCTTCGGTAACATTCGGAAAATCCTGTAGCTTTCCGAAGAACATATTCCTTTCTTAATTCGGTCGGTCGGGAGAGAAAGGTTTCACGGCGAATTTGCCGGCAGTTTCACCGATGGGTTTTCCTCGGGCGAAGTCGCGTAAAGAAGTTTCACGATCCGGATAAAAATACGCCGGCGGTGCTTGTACATATATTTCACGAAGACGCGGTGATCGAAACAGATCGGTTCCTGACCCGAGGCTATTCTCTCTTTCTCTCCCTCCCTCCCCTCCCCCCCTCTCTCACGAAGTTGCGAGCGCCGTTTGAAAGTCTAATTTTACGCGAGTCTTCGCGCCCGCGTCTTCTCCGCGCGTCCACAAACGAAACCGGCGCGACGGACCTTAAACGATTTACTTCTTTCACTTGCTAATGATATTGCCAGACCCGCCGCGCGCGGGAAAAGTCCCAGCTGCGATCGCATCGTTCCGGAGTACTTACAGAAAACTCGTCCGGCGCACAACGAGTTTCTCACAATTCATTCAAGTGTCTGTTGAATATATTGAGGTGGCAGAAATAAAAATACTTCATTAGTATTATATGTAGAGCGTCTTTTTAGGAAGACAGGGATACTTTGGGCACAATCGCTCACAAAATAAAAAAAGTGAAATATGTTTGTTTGTTGTATTTATAATACTCTTCTCATCAGTTTATTTGTTACTAGCGTCTCCCCGTCTCGGCTTCGCCCGAGATAATAGTGTGACCGAATCATATGTATTGGAAGTGATATTTTTCGAAAATTATTTTTTGGCTTCTGATTATGTTTCTGTACGTTTCTTAAGGATGTATCTGCTTGTGGATGGATAAAGCCGCGCGCCGCTTAGCGGTGACATTACTGTACTACACGGGTTAATACAGTCGTAAATGATAAAAAATGAAAACATCAATTTCTGGGTAATGAAAATATTTTTAGATATACTATATAGCCTATGTCCGCCCTAGTGTATATGAGAATATGGTGTCAAAATTTGGAGGAAATCGGTTCAATAGTTTTTAAGTTATGTGGTAACAAAAAAACAGACTTTCTCTTTATATTAGTATAAATTAATTAATATAATTGTAGGATCGCGTCAGATTTAGCATAATTAAATCTTTCAGAAGCAGTCAGTTTAAAAAAAAGATACGGTAAAATGTTTTTCTACGACTATGACGATATAATCACGTGCACAGATGATTACATGAAGAGCAGTGTCGATTCACGCGGGAGTTTGTTAAAAGTCTGTTTATGGGTTATCTAGCGAGCCGGTCAGTCAATCCTACGTTCGCGTAACTCGAAGCGGCGTAAATTCTGAACTTAGAACGGTGGTTGATCTCGCGCGAGGCGGTGCGGTCATGTCCGGACCGATGGAGGAATGCGAGGTGGCCATCTTGAACGGTGGGGATACCCCCCCTTCTAAGGAGGCCCCGAGGACCTTCCTCGCACATATCCATTGGGGGGGGGGGGGGAACTTCCTTGCTCTTGCATGCTGCGGTTGCCTGTTCGCCACTCTCGTTCATCCATACACATCTGCGCGCAGCCTGGCACAACACACCACATACACACGCACACCTGCATTGATTGGCTTTACACACGCGAGCGCCGATGTCACAATAATTATTAAAGCATAAATCTTCAGCGTCGTAGCAGCAATTTGCGGTCCCGGCGAGCGCATTTGCGCGCATCATGTGCGCTGCGCTACGCGATTATGTCGGAGATATCTTATTGAAAACGTTGAAATTAATTTACTGTTAATTTAAAAAAGTACGCGGTTAATCTTCTTTTTGTTTAAACTGCGGTAATGTGTTGAGACTAATTTACATTTAATCGATAAACGGAAATGAGATGATATTGATATCACTGATTTCCTAGAGTATACGAATATTCCGTTTGCGACGTTGATATTTTTACTGCAGCTAAATTAAAATCACCGGCAGACTTTGCTAGGATATCGATTACTGCTATTTTCATATAGGAGCGTCGTCCAAACAGCATTGTTTGCGAGCACATTAGTGTCTAAGAATATATTTACGATCGAAAAATATTATGATAGATATCAAGAAAAATAATTTCTAGCAGAAAGAATTTCACGGAGAAATCTTTTTACAAATAAAAGCTCGAAACTATTTTTGTAACTTGATATATAATAATATCTCTGGAAGGAATAATACCAGAAAAATATATTATGGAAAAGTGCTTTTTACGTCAAAAGAGGAATAATACCATTGACGATATCATTCAAATAATATTATCTATTACAAAAATTTCCTACAATTATATAACTCGCTGTAGAAGTCAGAGACTTCAGATTAAAAAATACTCAAATCATTTAATATATTCACATATAATATTAATATAAATAGATTTGTATTGCATACAACATAGCATATAGATCTTTTTTTAAGCAACATTCTAACCATTTCAATTTTCATAAATTATAGATTCTCGTGTTGATTTCTGATCAAACTGACCAATTCAATTACGACCTCCCCTGAAATTCGTGGCGTTGCTCATGGTGCTATCCAGAGTAATTTACTGTGACAGTAGGTAATACGTAATAGTAGGTAATAAAAGTTGCAATATCGCTCGCGCCAGCATACCCTTTTGATATACAACGTACAATCTGGCGCCGCGAACGGTCGCAGGAGTCGTTAAACGTAAATGGTTGGTACACGACGCCACGTTTGCGCTTCCTTCGTTTGTGCAAATTCGTAATAACGGCCGGCCGGAATCAGATTTCATATGGAATTTCACCCCCTCCCCTTTCTCTCACTTCGCGGTTCGAACTTTTTATCGGACACGACGAGAAAGTTTTCGGAAGCCGCGGCTCCAACGGCGGTCGTCGAGAATGCAGCCACTCTTTCTCCATCGAATATTGGCCAACGCCAATCAGGCCGCGTAAAAGTTACGCGGAAAATTCTACGTTGGGATTTCACGGAAATTTCATAGGTCCGATAGATCGATCGTGGTGCACCGCGATGTAAAAGCGAACGACTTTTGCAGACAGTCCAGTAGCGACTCTACAAACTGATATAATTTTATTACATTTCGATCTCTTATCAATCTCCTGGCTTATTACTATATATAAGTCACTTAATAATTTGCCAATTTATTATTGTGAAATATAGTGAGAGACGTAATTTTTCTGAAAGTAATAATAATTAATGGAAGGACTGGAAGAGGAAAAGGCTGAAAAGTGTTTGAGTGGCGAGCAGACTCCGTTTCCTAATGAACGGTATATCGCTCGTCCGCAGGTATCTCGCTTGACAGGTGTGATGTGAAGACAGATATAATATACGTTACATGGTTATGACTCACACACGAAACTTACCGTCGTACATAGAGAAACCCGACATTCCGCGTCTGATGCCGACGTCGTTTTTCCCGCGCCTCATGTAAGTCATCGGAACTGCGTCTCCCGTTGTGCCGAGTCGGCACTAATTAAGAGTTGTACCTAAATGAGACTACATTGGCGTAACCAGATTTTTTTTTTTTATACGAGACACGTCCGAGTGGAACCAAATTTTTATTTTCAGCGTTGTATCAAAATCTAACATCAAAATCTACACTTGTCACAATTTTAGATTTGTTATACTTCAGGGGAAATAAAATTAGTTATTTATTCGGAAAGTAACAAATCTTCTTTGAAATCCACGCCATTTCACGTTAATTTCGACGCAGACACAAATTAATTGTATATAATACAGTTAAGATAAATTAAGAAATTAGATATAATTAACCATTGTACGTTAGTAAAGCTGCCTCGCGGCAACGATAAACCACCGGAAAAGAAAAATTATTTCTTCTGCAAGTTACAGTCGCGTTTCCGCACGCTCGAAGCTCACGGTCGCGATCGCATCCGCCGCTAAGCGCATCCTCGGTCCTAAATCAAGATACGTCCTGCGTGGCGTGCTCGGCCCATACAAAGGCATCTGGGGATCATCGTGCCTCGACCCGATGCGTTTCACGCATTCTCGCGTGCGCCCTTCGGCGCGATACGATGGCCGCCGCCGCGTTGCACGTTTCTCCTCTCCTTTATACACTGTGGACGGAGGCGCTAATGGCGAGCGTCTCGCTTTCTTGCTGGTTGGCCGGTTTCTCCGCTTGCTTCCCTCTCTCTCTTCCTCCCCTTCTCTGTCTCGTTCTTTTCCTCGAAGGGTGCTCCTCACGAAGAACTCCGGTCGTTATCTCGAGGAAAATTCTCTTTTCTCGCCCGCGACCGAAGAAATTCCACCGTGCACGTCGATTACTGGCGAGCAGGGGTGGTAAACGTGAGTGTGGGACGTTGGTCGGAAGTCGAGAACGTAGGAAGGGCCGCGAGAGTAAAAGTGCGCGACGTGGCTGGAAGAGAAATTGCTTCGTTTCCGAATCCACTGTGTGTGTTCTGACTTGATTGGCCCCTCCTCATTTAATCCGCCCTCCTTGCTATTAGATAGGCATACCATTCTCCACCTTCGGCACTTTGGCTTTCGTGAGGATGGAAAAAAATACGAACCCATTTTCGAGGGCCCGTCGTCTCCTTTCCGATTAGATATCCGTGCACGAGTTGCAGGATAAGACCGGAAGCGCCGTCGGGGCGGAAAAAGGCGCCGGAAAAAGGTCTAATGTGCGAAGAAGGCACAAAGTGTGAAGTAACGATATTTCCGTTAGATTTTCGATTGCGGGACTTTATTGCAACTTCAGATCCAACAATCCAATTCGTAGAATTCTTCTATAATAAAAGTTAACTTTACTCATGAAATACCTAATTTCTAATATTGAAATATGACCATATGAGTAACTACGTGTACTATTAAATACTATTAAATACTAATTAAAACACTAGTTTGAATCATGATATTACATTGCTTTTTAACGTAATATACGCTAATCTGCAGGAAAAATTGTTTTGTAGGCACGAGTCCCTTAAATAAAAATGATTTTGTTTATATTATATTAAATGGAATCTATCAAATGACATTAACTATCTCAATTACTAATATGCCGTAACATTGCAACGGAATCTTTTTGTTTCAAAGGTTAAATTTCATGTGTTTTAGCATACTGGATTATTTGCGAAACACATATAATCCTGCTCGTTAACCGCGAACCATTGGACCGTTATTTCCGTGTGTCATCGTAATTTAAACAACGATTTTCAGCTAACACGTACAATCCGCATATCTAGTCACTAATTGCGCCAATTCTTTCGATTTCTGATAAGATTCAGATAAATGTTTTTGGAATCGACCCGCCGGCGAATCACGATGTTCTATAGTTTAATTGTTTCTTTGTTGCATGACAAATTGGCATTACATTGCACCTCATTTTAAGCCATTGTAAAACGCTTCTAAATGAGAAATGAATGATGGAACTTGTGTCTTTCCTCCAGATATTTCTTTGCTTTTATTTGTCCATAGATTTATTTGCTAAAACACAATATGTACATTGTGTTCGAATAATTAGTCACCATGATATAGTGACGCGTTAAAAATATGCATATTGAAAAAGAGTAAAGCAAAAGTGTTGCGATAACAAGTTTTGCATCACTTTAGACCTTCTTTAAAATATCGTTTATCTAATACAAACTAAAAATTAAAATTTTAAATTTTATTAAAGTAGTATCTAAAATATATTAAAATATTAAAACAAAATTTCCACTGGGCGGAAGATTTAATGTATTAACATTGTATAATTTTGCATGACATGTGACATAATGATGTCACAAATAAAAACACTTAATAATGACCCGTCAAATTTATGAAAGTTATCTGTTTCGAAACTCGCGGTATCATACGAGAACGATGCTCGCTCACGATCGACTAGGTTCGACAATTCAAGCGTGATTCGTATCCGGCTATTAATTAAGCCGGCCGCGAATAATTAGGTCGCGGCGAATAAATTTGGTTTATCTCTAATTATCCTGGCGAGAGTCCCATTCAAAGGACCTGAGGCGAGCACGACGCGTATTATTAGGCAGCATCACTCGGTGTCTATAAACGCGGTAACGATCGTCCGGTTTAATTGCCACTAAAGCAACGGTCGGAAGGAAATTAACGCCCAAACAGGATCCCTCCATCGCCCCTTTTCGTCACTGGTCGAAAGTGCTCTACCGTTCTTAAACATTGCGCTTCGCGTAAAAACGCTTTTTTATCCATATGCTGCCTAATTAAGGATGATGGCCTTTTGTCGTGTTAGTGAAAACAAATCGAAGACATAACAAATACGATACGATGTTTCTTCACAGTTCTTTTCAAAATTTCAACGATTACTCAAATCAATAAAATAACAAAAGAAATAAGTTTCGACTGTTTTTTATATTTTTTTGGATAAAAATTTTATAAATTTCTGTGAATGAATTGTTTAGAAATCAGCTAGCTCAAGAGTTCTGGATAATAAAAATATCAAAAAGTAGAACTCAAATTGACACTAAGATATAAAAAGATTAATTTATGGTTAATTTTATTTTATAATTATGATTAAGTTTCTTATATGAAAAATGTGTAGTGCACATCCACATATCTTTAGATCCTTTATTTATATTTAATCGCTGGAATTCTTTTCAGAATTTGTCAGGAATTCCATAAACTCTCTAATGAAGAGACAGACTCCTTATTAATTATATCGAAATTCTGAAAATGGGGTACTAGCTTCATAGAGGTCGCGAATTTCACTTTCAAACTTTACACGACGTAAATACAGTTTAAAGCCCGACCTTCTCAAAACCAAGTCTTTGATCTTAAGAGCAAAACTTCACGAACTCCAAAGTATACTCTGGAATGGTGAGCGCCGGTTCATAGATCTCGATGACGAAGGGAAGAGATGGGGAGGTAGATCTACCGGTTTGATTAACCGGCAAGAAGAATAAAGAGACAGGGAGAAGAGAGATGGCAGAAAGGGAGAGCAAAGCGAGTGAGGAAGAAGAATGGACCAGCTTACGAGGAAGCGAACACATCGCGATGAAGCGAGATGAAGAAGAATAAGACCAGCAAAATAGAGAGAAAGAAAGAGAGAGAGAGAAGAAAAGAGAACAAGTGAGAAAAGACGGCAAAAAGCTGAACTGCTCTAAGAGAAAGAGAAGGAAAAGGAGTAGAGGAAGAAGGTAGGAAAGAAGAGAAGGACCTTCGCATTGGAAAGAGAGAGTTGAGAGCGCTAATGAATGTTTAGTACGCGGAAAGAGGCGAATCGCTTTTTTTCACTTTCCCCTCGCGTCATCCCTCCATCTCACCGCCTTTTCTTTGCGAAGGGCCATCGCGAGTGCGGGATAGTCGGCTGGGTCTCCCTTTGGGTCATTAGCCAAGCGGCCGCGTGCCACTTTTCTGGTGCGTCAGTTCGTAAGAGGCTGCTTTGACGAATAAAGGCAAGATGAGAGATCTTTCGGCGCTGATGCTTGCGAAATCGCCATGAAGGAATACGTCGACATACTTCCTTCCGGATTGCCACCCTTAGGACGTGACGTTGCGACGCGTCTGGAATGCATTACGACGCGACGTCAACCTACTTTTTGATCTATTAGGATGGCACCGATGGTGACAGCTCAGGAAAGCTTATTGAAGATTGCAATGGACATTGCATAAATGGCTCGAGTTTTTTTTCTCTTTTTGTTATAAAAGAGAGGAGAGTTTTGAAGACGCATTCACGATAAATGCCACTCTTTGCTACTGCATGCGCCAACAAAATTCTGTGTGGATGTAGAATTTACAATTGATTTCCTGAACATAAGAAGAAACAGATCTGTTTTGGAAATTCTCTTATTAGATCGATATATTTCTCAATATTTTCGCTCGAGATTAGCTTCAACTACCATGAGTATTCTAATCGTTGAAATTATTCAAATTTTTGCAGTATTTAAACGAAGACAGAGATATCGGCAATGCATAAAACATTTAGTTTTATTTTTTTTTGTGATATTTTATATGAAAAACATCTTTAACAAATTGTGATAATCTCATTTTAATTTTTATAATAATAGTATTTTAATTACTATTATAATTTAATGTAGAAATGTACTATAATTTTTAATTCATGAACAATTTACGAATTTATTTGAATTATTAAGCAGACGTTTCTGTAATAACAAAAAATTGTACTTAATGTATAATTACAAATATATATATATAAAACGCTAAAAATAAAAACAATATAAATTAAAAATGTAGATTAAAAAATCCGCAAGAAATAATGTGAAAGAAGCACAGCGTATAACATACATAGCGAGGGTGACATACGCTTCGCGTAAAGAGGCTACGACCTCTCAATGTTCGCAGCGATCTCTCGGTGCGTAACTACCGCTGTTTGTTTACTGTCCACGCCAACAAGCGTGAGGTTATTAATTATCGTTTGACGTGTGTCGATGAGGATGGAAGAGAGCGCGTCCAATTAGTCGAGGGACACTCGCGCACGCTCACCATTATATTCCGCAAATCGATGTGATTTCCGACGCATGTCAATCAATAAACAACCGCGAAAAATAAGAATAATCTGAATATTAACTAAGGTCAAATTCTTGTAATGCAAAGTGAAAAAGACAAGAGACAATAACGAATTAAAAATATGTATTAACATAATATATTATTTATTATTTTTTCCTGGCTGAGGTAATATTTTTCGCAATAAATTCTTTATCTAATTTAGGGCCAAAAATTAAAATCGATATCGTTTTTAAAGTTGGCGATTTTTCTGCATTCCAATGAGCGACAAATCTAGTCGGTGGTACGCAGATGATTTGCCAGAAAGATCGATAAGCAATTGAAATTTATTTATTAATGTTTATTAATATTCACTGGCGAAGAAGAGTTTGAATTTGTGATAATATTATTTATTAGTAATTCGTGGTACGTTTCGCGCTCACTGAGACTTTATCAGCCGAAATTAAACCATGTAAAATAATTTAAGGATTAATTCTTAAAATAAAATATATAAAAAGAAAATAATATATGAAACGTTGATATCAAAACGAGTCATATTAAGTTAAACAGGAGTCCAACGTCGATTGAACGCAGTGAAAATGTTGTAATGTTGTAAGTCCAAATTAATTGACAAAATTTATAAACGACTGTGTCAATGATGAAGAACGAATGTATGGTGGAAAGTTAACTCTTGTTAGTATCATTATCATGTGAATAATCCATACTAACGCGATTCTAAATCTCCTAATTTGTTACACTCTTTGGTAACTCAAATTTCCGAAGATTTCGTCATTTAAAAGTATAATATAAGATATGAAAAATAAAACGCGCTACCAATGGAATTAGAGTTTCCACTGACAATAAACTTCATTAAAAATAAATATTTAAAAATTTCAAATGTCAAACTCCGACAAAACAAATTAATAATGCTTATTTAAGTATTAGGAATGTTAGGAACCAAACGTTCGTAATCATGAAAAAATTATTATCGTAAAATTGTGGATAAAAGTCGCCTTTGCCTAGTAAAAGAGCACACCGAAAGATCAGTACGATGTTTTCCGCGCAATTAAGCTACACTGTTTCTCGTCAGCGATATCGAACGGACACTCCAAGACTTCTTCAACGGGTCCTTCGAAGTTGAAGGACTCCGGTAGTCCTTCCAGATAACCGTAGACGTTCGAATCTCGAGATGATCTTAACCAGAGACCCTTTGTGCTCTTGTTCCGGTCGGTGACCACCATACTTCAGTCGAGGAGTATTTAATAGACAAAAGATGTCCTGCTTTTCCGACGTCTTTTCGGGCTTACCGACAGCATCGTGCGACGCGACGAGAAAAGTGCGACGCCAGGGAGAAGCGGGGTGAGGTGTGGTATGTGCGAAGGCAAGGTAAAGGTGGAAGGGCTTAAATCAATAAATCGCGCGTAAAAGCCCGCACCCCCCCCCCCCCCCCGCTCCCACGACCGTCCCGGCGTTATAACTCCACGCGCGTGAACGCAGGAGACAAAGGGGCTCGACGACAAGGTACAAGGACGACGGAGCTCTCGAGAGGCGGAAGGGCCCCGGAGCCGCAGAGGAGATTGATGTTATTCGATTCTCGGATTCGAGATAAGTTAAGAGCGAAGCGGGACACCCACGAGGAGCACCTACATAGATTACGGAATCACAACTTCGATTTACGTTACGAGTGTATGCGATGCCTTGCGAAAGATTGATATAACTTAAATATCTTGAACTACAATTCTAGGAATATTATATGGGTATAAAACAGTACAAGTTTTAATACTATTTCTTTCAAATCTTATTCGATATTCTTTGTGCATTAGAGAAAAAAACAATGATTTTTGTTAATTTAAAGAATTTTACTGTTATTAGTTTTCTATCAGAGAACTAGCTGGAACCTTGAAGTTTCGTACGTAATCGAAATATTACCGACAAGTCGGAATTTGAAGTCACTTTTTTCTTACGTAACTTGCGAGAAAGAAAAACTGTTCCACTTTGCTGTCAATCCTATAAATCCAGCACGTTTCACACCGCTATAAATATTGCTCGAAAATTCGAACGGATAATCTGAAATTATTACAGATACGAGACATCGACGATCGGCCTGAATGTAAATCTCGAAAGCACTCGTTTATCTTGGCGGATCTGAACGGAGCGTGAGAGACGTTCGACGTGTTTTCTTTGTCATTTGACACGCAATCCACGCCGGATATATTTCACACGCACACGCGGCCCTTCCTAATTAGAAAGCCATTCAGAACTACGCGCATCCACTCTACGCTGATGGATACTGACCATATCTCACAGGCGATGATGACGGGCACCACCTTTCATGCACGCAGAGCGCATCCGCGCATAACGCGGGGCGGTTGTGAAAGCGATGCTGCTCGTGCTCGTTAAACCCGATTCCCCGACTCTAGGCGGTGAAAAGACTACGAGATAGCTCTGCCGGTGATCTTAAATCTACTGGTGTTAAATTTAACGCTTTCTCACCAACGGAATTTTTGTCACTCTTCATTATGATACATGAACGCTGAAGTTAATCGAGCATTAATAAACAAATTTCAATTGTTTATTGACCGTCCGGCAAATCATCCACGTACCACCGATTAGATTTGTCATTGAAATGCAGGAAAATCGCCAACTTTAAAATCGATATCGATTTTAATTTTTGGCCCTAAATTAGATGAATTTATGGCGAATAATATTATCTCAGCCAGGATTCGAGCCTGGACCAAAAAATTATGGTCAAAAAATTAAAATTTTAGTTTTAGTAATTTATTAATGTTTATTAATATTCATTGGTGAAGAAGAGTTTGACTTTGTTAATCGAACATATCGACTTGTGTACACTAATATACAAGATATTTTAGATTTCATCTTGCAGTCTTTGAACAATTTGACACGATTATACGTGTGCTAATGATTACAACGATAAAAATCTTAAAATATATGTGCGGCAATTCATCGGTGTATGGATCATCAATAACTCATCATGCTAATTGAAAATTAATTAACTCGTTGGCAACAAAGCGATGTACTGCATTCGCACTCATGTAGTCGGTACATTTCCGCGTTTATGTAAATGCAATATCAATTTGTGATACAAATACGAGAACAGGGGAGGCGACTGCATTGGAGTAGCTTAATAAACGTTGATCGAAGAAAATTGGCGAGGGCCCAAAGTCGAAACGCTTTACGAGCGCGAGCACTATGTGAGTCACTTTCATGCCCTGGGGAAACTGCCGCTCCCAATTAATTCGCTATCCGGAGGAATGTTTCATTAAGGCGTTTATTAATCCCGTCTTATTTCTATTAACACGGCTGACCTTCGCTTCGAGAACTGTCTTGAACCCTGAGAAAGTCTGCGCGAGTCGACGCAACGCGGCGGCGGCCGCTGAAAAATTACGCGAGCCGGTTTAATCGCGATAAATTGCTACAATATCGCGTGCTAAATTACGGTACCATCACCGGCGAATAATTGCCATTATCGAAAACGCCTGTGCTTCCGCACTAATTGATTTTGCGATATCGTTCAGCGACGGTATCGCGCACGGTTTTTTTCATTTCGAAACGTTAATTTAGTTGCAAGAATATAGTTATATCTCTCACATGTATCGTGATATTTTATTAGCAACACAAAAATACTCACGTAATGTGTACATAACAAAAATGTTAAATCTGTATATAATATGATTTTTAAGATAGTGTAATAAATATATACACGGAAAAAAAGATTAGCTACTATAGCTGTATAACTATTTGTAAAATGTGGACAGCTAACTATTATTTGCAACGAGAGCTATAATTTTGCAATAGTAGCAAAACCTTTGTCAACTTTAACAAAAGGTTGTGCTAAAGTATTGACAAAGTTTTGTTGCTATTGCAAAATTATAGCTCTCGCTGCAAATAATAGTTAGCTGTCCATATTTTACAAATAGTTATACAGCTATATAGTAGCTAATCTTTTTTTCCGTGTATAAAATTAGTTGTACAAGATTTTCAAAATCGATTATCTTCCGTTGATCAAAGACTGGAATTCAACCGAAATAAACTTTTATAATGCCGAGTTGGGCATTAACCGGCTGGGCGGAAATCGAGCCGGGTGCAGTCCAGAAACCGGAAGAGCAGCCGGGTCTCGACGTGGCCGATGGGGCGAGAGCTATCTCGTGCGGGAGCCGCGCTGGATAACGGACGGGTCGTCAAAAGTGAGAAAAAAGTCGACGCGATCGGCGCCCTAAAGTTTCGCCCGTCGCGGAAATCGAATTTTCGAGCTGAACGCCGTGCCAGGCAGGAAACTTGAAAATGGACTTTGTAATTTGCCACTCGGTTTGACTTCGTCGCCGCCGGGTGCGAACCCGCTGCCCGAGCTCGTCGCGGCTCGCCGAGCTCTCGATGATCTTGTTTGCCGATTTGCCATCGTCCAAACTTTCAACGACATTAGACCGCCACTTTCGCGCGCGCCAATGCGAGTGCAGCTCTGATTAACTCAATACCCAGAGTATCTTCTATAACAGTAAATATTAACGCGCGGGAAATACTTTTTTGCTTAGCATAAAATCATATTTCTCTTGACAGCTCGCTCTTAGCTATCGAATATTTGTAGAAAGTATCTTACACCACCAGAGGCGTCATTGAATATACGTGAAAACATTGTAATACTTTTTTCCGCATTATGTTCGTACGATAATAAAATATTTCAGAATACATCACACGGCGATTCGATGTAACGTATGTGCCAGTGATGTCTGATGCTATAAAACGTGTCATATTACAAAAATTCCATCAATTTTTCACCTTGCGTTTCTACAATGCATTACGGACGTTCTGCGATATTAAACTCTGAGCGTTTGATACGACTGCATTTATCGTGATCGGGTATTGCATTCGGACGCATTGTGACAAATATATACGTCGAGGAAAGTATTCAATATCGCGCAGTGATTTGGCGTGACTTAATCGCTCGGCGACACAGACTCGCTGATGCATATTGGTGAACGCATTGCCGCTGCAGCATCCCGATGCTTTTTCCCCGATGAATGCGCACCGAGTCGAATGCGGAACGCGAGCTTCTGGATGCATCTGCGCTCTCTGAAAGCGGATGTATCCCGGAAGATAAATTATCTTCTCGTTCGAGCGACTTTGCGAACAAACCCGCGCCCGATGTCTGTCACAGCGCAACGCGTGCCGGTCATGTCACATGCTCGGAAACGCGGATTCTGAATCGCGCCGATCTCCGTACATTTTCTGAATTCGGTTCTTCTTGGTTTGTGTAACCTGTCTGCTTATCTATTCACCGATTTCTACCACAGACTGTTCATTTGGACGAGCGGAGATTAAAAGAGTGCCATCCGCTTTGATAAAATATACAACTGCATATATACAAATTTTAAATTAATACGCGCTTAAGATTTAATTTTTCACGTGCATACGGAAGTTACACAATATGTTCAATGTGTTTTATTTAGTTTAGATTTTAATTGTTATTGGATTTTAATTTGAATTCATCAGGTACTGATTGATTTTCAATATTAATATTAAAATTGAGATAATAATATAAATTGTATTGTGGTATATGCAAGTTTTACTTTTGAAATATCATACTCTCATGTATAATTGATGTAAATATAATAACTGCAATACATATACGTGACAACAAGTAACCCAGCATTACGCGCTGATTGCGATGCACACGGCGAGGCATTTGGAGGGATTGCATTTCTAGCAACGGCCAATGTATGTATAATGCTGGACTATCTTTTGTCGCTGAATCGTATGTGCTTATTCGCTTAGATCTTAATTATTTAATTTCTTCATAATTATTGCGAAAATCACGAAATAACTTTTTACTACTCACAAATTTCTCTCTCTGCACGTGACCGTCAATGATAATCAAACACTCTATGTTATGTATGTAATTAGTGGCTTATTTCGATTAATGCTTTAAGAAAGCGAAACAATCAAATTAAATTACCGTGAAAAATCCCAATAATCAATATATACATTTATAAGGAAAAATTGAAACTACAGATATATATATATATATATATATATATATATATATATATATGTATATACCTATATATATACGTAATCACGAGGTGCAATTTATCGTCATCCGATTGATTGTCGATCTGGATAATTCGCATCATTATCAGGACAGCATTCGCGCTCGTCTAGGTGTGACGTAACGTGTCGTGCCTGTTGATTGAACGACACCATCAAATTGTGCGCAATGTTGCATGCACCAGCGACATTCGCACGTGCCACCGTCAAAGGGACACGCAATCGATCCCGTCCCCAACGACCGTGTGTCCTCGGTGTGCGATTAGTGCATTAAATATAAATTCGTCGACGCAACGGGTCGTTCGAATAAAATAGAACACGCATATTTGCCTTTATTTGCTTGAACATAAATGGTGTCAGTGAAAATATCAGATTTTCACTTGTGTCTAAAAATACCTAAAAGCATTTGCTCCCACAAAAAGAGCATAATGTGAAGACGTTATTACGAAGATAATTTGCGAAATTAGCTAACGATCGTCTCTCGAAGAATTATCCTTTGCGGATTGATAACAAACTGCACGAAGCCGCATGGAAGGCAATTTCAGCAATCGCTTCCTTGATCGATCACCCGATTCCTCGTAGCGCGAACTCAATATCTCGCTTGTTTACAAGCCGCTATCATAGCACAATGGCGTGACGAGATCCGACATGATCACTGGCATTGTCGTCGAATCCCGCAATCTTGTCTGTTTAAAAATTAATCGAGCGATAACTTAGCATTTTTTAGAACTCTCTCTTTCATATACTTTTTTAAAACTGAATAAAAAGCGAATGATACTCTCTTAATTCCTGCAAAATTCTGCTTAATTCAACCACACATTAACAATTGCTTTAATTTGCAATCCGCAACTTTATCTGTTTAAAATTAAAGTAATAACAATCAGATATTCTATTTCTACTGAAAAATTGAAAAAATTTGTTTGGCAATTAATTAAGATAATCTAATAAAATTGATCGACATTATCTTCGTTATTTTACTAAAACAGGAATAATGACAATCGGTTAACAGGAATACATTCACACTGACAATTATGTTGTTGCATCTAAACCTAAGGAGAACAGAAAGTCAAAATAATGTCAATTTTATGTCATTTGACGTCATATTTGACCGAAACGTAATATTTTTTGTTATAATTTGGTCAATATGACATCAAATTGACATTATTTTGACTTTCTTGTTCTCCTTGGATATTTATATATATAATTCTTTATATAATATATATAATATAGTAAGGATATATAGTCTCTATCTCTTTAAAATGAAGGAATCGGTTTTAATTTTGTCACATAGATAATTTAATTTTGTTATAGATTTATTATGCTTTTCGGCAATCTATGAAATTGTCTTTCCCGTTTTTCCATAACAACTATAAAGTAACTATTATAAAGTGTGGCTATAACGTAACCAGACAGACAGAGTGACTCTCGAAAGTGCGAATATAAGCAAATCTTTTTTCCAATTTTCACACAATTTCTTTTCAGTAACATCGAAGGTATTCATTGTCATTATTTACCGGTCACTCGGTATAGTAGTCTCAAAATCAGTACTAGCAACCAATAGTCCTATCGATATGCACGTAGGATACAAGGCGGGTACGTTGTCTCACTCGCCTAAGCGCTAATACTGACGCGAGGGTCGCGAGGGCGGATGCGGGGTATCAGCGGAGCTGGATACAGAGTCGGTACAACTACGGGGAGAGAGGAAGAGGAGCGAAACAGGGAGGGGAAACATGCTAGAGCTGATACAGCTCTAGGTTGCTTGCAGAGGATTGCAATACCGCGACATTGTTCACGTTTGTGGTTCGGCTCCGCCGAACGTGTCGCGGATACGAGCAATGGAAAAGAGAGAGAGGTGAGAATAACGAAAAGAGGGTACGGTGGTGAAAGAAGGACTATCGCTGCCCCGGGTTTTCCGGAGCAAGTAACAAGATGAGGGTAACAAGCGCAAGCCCGCCGTTTGTTGGGAGTTAGTTTCTTTGATTTCGAGATTCTTGTGCGACGTGTTTCTTTAAACAGGTGAGAATGGAAGGAGGCGTGATGCGCCGATACACATAGTCGCATTGTTGTTCTTGGATACGACGATAGGTAGGATTGTCTGAGTTATTGGAAAGCTACGTTTTCCAGATAGTGAAAATCAATAAGAAACAATGTATGACAGTCTGTATGTATATGATTTTGAGAAAATATGATGATAAAGTTTTTGTTTAGCATAATCTTCTGAATTTACAGATAATTTCACATAATTTATAATTATTATGTTATAATCGGGTAAATAATTAATAATTGGATATATATACATTTTCCCAAAAATATGTAATTTAAAATGTATTTCTCTCTGAAAGAATCTTTTCTTCGTTTGTTTGGAAGCCAGAAAACATAAAACTTTAAAAATATATTACGTATATCGCGTGCGATTACAGCTTTATACTTGATACTTCAATTTAAGTCCTTTGTCTAGACGTGATCACTTACGAGTTAATCGACTTCATCTGGTGTTGAATCTTATTTAAGTTTGACGGAAATCTGGCATCACTCACGGATCAAAGAAGAACATTTGACATCTCCGCTTAGAGCACTTTCGCATACGCAAGTTCTTCCTAAGCGAGCGTAATGGATAGAAAGGGCTCCATCGAAGCTCGCTACCATAAATCCGAAATGCCGGCGAAATCCCTGGCAGTCACGTCGATTTTTATTCTCGACTTTCATATTCCCTTATACTGAAGCTCGAGCGTGTTCAGTGAGAGGAGCTGACGAAAGTTGACACAAAACGTCGGATGTTCTCCGTGCAATAGCTAAGAAATCGTGTTGTCACCTTTAATACGCGGACAACTGATTTCCACGTATTTCAAAAACTCAACTACTTGAGATATTTAATTTCAAAGTTCGACTATAACGTAATCTTGGCGATCGGTGCAGTTACAGGAAAATTTTATTTATTATTTATCTATAAACGCACGAAATAATAAAATAAATACACACATTTCAGACATTAAATTCTATTCTCTACAGACATTATATTCTTCTTCAATGTAAAAATGTCTATACATATATATTTAAAAAAAAAAACTTACCCATTTTACTTACCCAAACTTACTCCATTTATAATACCATATTATAATATACCTATACTAAAAAAATATATAATTTTTTATATTCAAATTTTAAATTCTATTTGTTACAAACGAATTATAAATTATATGTTTTCGAAATAAGATGATGAGTTCCGATAAATTATCTTGTAAGATAAAACTTCTTCGTCGGTAATTTTCAAAAACTTTAGTTCTGATTTGAATATATAAGCGGACAAATGAAATATCTACACACATGAAGCGAATAAATTTATATAAATTTTATTATTAATTATAAAATGTTGCATAAAAATTACTATTCAAATTTTATCTTTTTGTAGTTAAGCAATGAAATGAAAACTTTCTAACGCAATTAGGATGACAAATCTAAATTGATGAAATAATATAAAATATTGTTACACTTCTTTTTCCAGTATTTTTAATATTGATGAACTTTTATGAAAGCATTACTTACATTCAATATTCTTTTACTTTGGACAGCTTATCCGAGGCTCTATCAACCGTGGATCATATGAATTCGCATTTGGATTGCCGACGCATTATGGTTGAGACGTTATTGATGAAACAAGGTTAATCGAATTCATGCGGATTATCTTTGATGATCTTCTATCTCAAAAGAAACACAGTCGCGTCGAGGTGAATAATTTGCGGTCCAATATCGACTCGATCCCTTCTTTCGCGGAAAGAGCGGCAAAGGGTTTAAAGGAACCCACTGGGAAAAGCCAGGATAGAAGGACAAGGTGCATCCGCAGTTTTGCATGGTAGGAACGATGCAGCATGTAGTCAGCGAGGTCCGCGCACGCGTTTGATCTTTGAGAAAATTTTACATTAAATTCATGCTTTGGGGAATTCAGATTGTAATATACGTAGAAATTTGTGATTTAAACCGCCTTAGTGAAAATTTTTCGTTGGGAAAACTATATGTAGGAATTTGATCGAGTAGAGATGCTGTGTATAATTCCAAATAATCGAAATTATATCAAGAAAAAATTTACGTGATGAAAAAAATTACGTTAATATTTCATTAACACGTGTCTAATATACACTGCCGTCGAAAAGTTTCCGGACAGGGATATAAGTAGGAAAAATTCTTAATAAAATACTAATTACTATAAAAAAAGCACGCAGCAACTGCGCATAGACGGGTCGAGTAAGTTGTGTAAACAATATGAGTATATCATGAGATCAAATATTGTTGAAGAGAAATTGACACGAGAAGTCTCGAGAAGATGCGAAAAGACTTTAAATTTAGGTGTAGGCATTGTCCGGAAACTTTTCGACGGCAGTGTATATATATATATAATATATTAGCCAAATTATTACCTATACACTTTAAATTAAAATTTTAAATTTTAGATTTTGTGTTAAAGTGGAATATATTTCGTATTAAAATTTCAAATGTGTTATTTTATTGATTGGCGTATACATGAACCATTATTCATGTAAAAAAAACCTTGATTTTATTTATCTAACAAACTTGACGTATAATAATATACCCTAAATGATGTTATTTTTCAATGATCCTGATCGAGAAACTGTCAAATGCTCTTTATGTGTGCATTCTTTTCATCCTTAGATATCAATTTAATTGGCAGCCGTCTATTATCCAGACGAACTTGAGACTTCCAACTTGTACTACCTAACCGTTTTCATTGTCACTGATCCGAAACATGAATCTAGTCTTACCAATTGCTATATTCCCCGGCCTTCACTCTTGAACGATGCTATATCTCGCATCCGAGATCCCGCCTGCTCACCGTCGAGACGTCTCACCCTGTAGAGACTAAATGGAGCGCGACCAACCACAGAGCGAGGGTGAAATTCGCTGCATAATTAAATATATCAGCGTGAACCCTTCGACCGAGACTGAATACGTTGCGTTATTTCCTTTCGCGAACTGTGGAGTTATAATTGGGGAGAATGCACGGAATCGCAATGGAAAATTGGACTATATTGACAACTGTCGAAAAATAACCGATTCATTTTTATTAGCAATAAGGACAATTAAGAGTTATTTTGAAGACTGATAGTTGAAAACTAAAAAACTGCCGGGCAGTTTAAAACATTTTCTTTTTATTTCTTTTTAAAATATCTTTTAGACGTTTTTCTGTTATCTAGATAAATCTTAAGAGTGGGATCTAAGAAATTACAAAAGGATGTGATTTAAACAATTTTTGACATTTTAAACTTTTCAGAAATCAAACTGTTTATTATTCAGGAAACTATTTGATTCAAGAGTTATATATCATATTTAAAATTATGCTTCTAGTGTTAGATACGATTATAAAACATGAGTAAATACCCTTTCACAAACAATGGTCATCTATTGTAATAGGAAACTATTGTTCTTCTTATGCATTTACTTGTGCATAGTGTATTTATGACTTTATCTTTCAAGTGGGAGTGTATCAACATCGTGTAAATAGAATAAATAGAAATAGAATGCAATTTAGAAAAATGAATAACTATTACGAACCCCATTATTCGAGAATAACTCTCTCCCTATAGCATTCTTCTATAGAAATTACATGAATAAATAGAATTTTTATTTTTGTAATTAAAGATCATAGACGTAACATTTTTTAGCATTCAGATTAGAAGATAGGGCGATTAAGAAAAGAAGATCTTGTATTTATATATCTTATATGATATGGGAAATATTGATCTCTCTGTCAACGTATCGAGAACATTGGCACGATGTACTCGCGAATGGTATGTCGAGGAATCGTACGTGCGGATAGATCATATGCGCACGTGATCCAGGGATCGTATGGCTCTTGTATTCTGGATTCGCCAGCCGTGCCGCAAGATGAAACGGATTATTGCTTCGCCACGTTTATGTACTCTCCTCGATATATCTGTCCACCGGGCCCTAGATAGCGACATATTAATGCCAAAGGGCTCTGCGACGGACCTGGATATGTACCGTAGATACTTGAGACTATATATGCATGCGCACGTATATACGTGCGCGGCTTTCGAGCACCGAATATACATATATAGTCAATCACTCTGCGCATCTTCTCATCATCGAAGACGAGAGCCTCCTTGCGCCTCGCACGATGTTTGCGAAATTGGATCGAGTGATCTCAAACTGATTTTGCGAGGTCACTAGGTCATGAAATGTTGTCCTGTCAAGAGATCATTTACGTGCGTTTTGAATAATTCAGAGCACGAGGATTTCTGATTGGAGAAATTATAGCGTAGAAAGATTGTATCTTTTGAATATTTAATTGGAATGTTATCATTATGATTATTGTGTTTATTATTATTTTGTGAAATCGGAAATAATGATTTTTTAATTATGTAAGTTCCACTTTAGAAAGTTGCAGAATATGATGAAATTTTGTAAATAATTCCTTAAAATTATTTTGATAATTTTATATTTATAAAAGATGTAATGCATAAGTTGTAAAAGATGTAATGCAAAAACTCATTTTTCACGGACGCACTCGTGAACATATTTTGTACTTGAATCCATCCGCAAGAGATTTATTATGCAAGAGACTTTGCGGCTGCAAGTTCCACTTTTCTTAGGCTCTTTATCGCCATTATTGATTTTCGATTATCGGCCACCTAATGCATCGGACGTTTTTGGGTTAAAGACCACCAGCATCCCGTGTGCTCATCGCTTTCCGCGACTCCCGATAAGACTTTGCGATCATGCCATTAGATAGAAGAACCGTCACACTTTGGTGCAGTTGCATCCGACTGCGCCCAAGAACGAATTCACCCGAGAACTTGCGCCTGAAAAATAGTGGAGTAGCTTCAAAGTCAGTTATCAGACTTATGACTGTAAAGTGAAAACGGCAGTCGCTCCAAAGATAAAAATTTCAAAGGAAAACGATATACGGATGAAATAATTATACTTCCAAACGAGAAAAAGTAAAAAATAATTTTATATAACTAAATAATTTATATTGTTTATATTTAATTATAAATATAATAAATATAATATAAATATAATATTTTTGCGGTGCAAGAAGAAAAAAATGAAATTCTCACAAAACAAATTAAATTCTCGACTGTGGATATGGAGAATTCTCGTTATATAATGCTACATGTCGTTGCTTTGAAAAAAGCAAAGTGTGAGATTTTAATCCGCGAATATCCATCGGCCTAAAAAATTCCCGTCGACTTGCGAGCGTATCTAATTAGCGTGGATGATTTTCAGTGTCGCGGTCCGCGCCGTCGTTATTTCGGGAGACTTACATGAGGCGCGTTAAAACGCGCGGGGAAGCGGCAGTCAGGCGACGATAAATTGCCGTAAAGATTTCGCTGTCGTCGTTAAAGTCGCCAATTAAGCGGGTGGGATAATCGGCATCTACTTCGTGATAATTTACGGAACGACGGCCGGCTAATTTGACGTGCGCGGCTGGAGGCGTGCAAAGAATTGACTTTCGTTAGCGGATTTACATAAAAAATGTAACGTCAAAAGAAGAAAATATGAAACAAAATTCACGTTATTTATAAAAAAAAGTTGCCATAATTGTAAATGTTAAAGTTATTGTTTAATAATTGTCTGCTTTAATTTAAAGCTGCTTTACAAATACAAAAATACAAAAATCTTTTTCATAATTTTACTAAGATGAACCCGAGCTAAAAACTGCGGATTAAGGAAATTTTGATATAAAAAGCAATGACAAACGTTTTTTTCATCAAATTTTTGCTTTAAAGAAATATAAATTTAGCTTAAAAAATTATAATTTGACATTATACGTATGACATAAGCGATTTAAATAAGTAATGCTACCATAAAACAGTAGCATTACAAATACAAATATAAATCTCGAAAATAAAATTGGCATTGATCACTTTCGCATGGTCCAAAACAGCACGCGAGGCAAGCACTTAAATAATCCTAATTTAAATAAAACGTAGTCACAGATGCCCACGTTTCTCGAAGACTCAGCATTACGATACGTTTTACCAATCGTATTCCTATTTCTTCCACTCTCTCTCTTCTTTTCTCGAAACCGTCGGTCTTCAATCACGCTTGAATCTTTTGTCTCGATAGCGTGAGTGTAAGTGCAAGACGTGTCAGTGACTCTCAACTTGACACCTCGCTGCCTCGGAAGCCACGTTCCCGAAGAAGATCGATCGCATTCAGGGAGGACACTGACCTGATTTACGATGTTCCACATCGTCGACCAGAAAAGTTCGCGATGCGATCAACCTTCTCTCTCTTTTTAATTAAAAGTTTATATAGTCTATAAAAATATATTTTTTTTTAATTGTAAATTTTCCAGCTATAACTTTTAACTACATGATACATTCCAACCATAAATTCTTGTACTGTAAATATTTCCGAATTATAAAATCATCAGTTTCTCGATCGTATCAATCATATATTTTTTCAAATTTCTGAATAATAATAATTCATTAATATAACAATTAATATAAGAAAATAGTTCTCTTTATTTAAAATTGTCTCTCTATTTAAAAATTTAAAAATTTACAAATTACAAATTTTTTGCTCTTACATATTTATCATATTTATCATATTTACATATAAATGTCTTTATATATATGTTTCGGGACAGAAAATTTTCCATCACTCTCTTAATTGTACAAATGACACATGTTACTTTTGTATAACACGAGTTTGCAAAGACACACGGTTAGAATATCGCGAAAATCGCTCTTATTCTGTGACTATCTGTGAAACAATCAATTCTCATCGAAAGAAGGAAGCGAGTCCACGATACGAAAGAAAGTAAAAAATGGAACCTCGGCGGGTGTGACTTAATGTAGTCGAAGAAATAAACGGGCCAGCGGTATATATCAAAACGCGGACAGCCTCGTTGCGTATAAATGATATAAATAAAATCAACGTGGGAATACCGGTGCTATTTATCATCCGGCTAAAATACCTCGTGTCTTCGTCCTCTCACGTCCCCATTAATAACGACGGGAAAAGCCATTTTCTTGGACGTAACCTTACTTCCAGGATACTTATTTCGTGAGAAAATGCACATTAAGAAAAGATTCTAACGTTTAACTTAATTAAAAATGCAGTATATAGCAATTTCTTACGATTATGTTCTGTATTATTCAATGTACAATAATAGTCTAAAAATTTAAATCCATATAATGCAGCTTTTTATGACTTACTATATAATAGCAGTATAATAGTTGGTATGTTCTAATTATTATATATATATATATATATATACCGGGTTGCAGCCATGTAATGTGTGTTATAATACGATCTATCACACAGCTTTACAAAGTTTACTACAATACTTATACAGAAAATTATGGAAGGTAATCTAGAATATGTAGTACGAGACGAATCATAGTTTCGGAAAGGAGAATTGTGAAAGTCACAATTTTCTTTTAGGAGGTTGGAAAGTATTGAGAAAGACCGTGTCAAAGAAAATCATAATTTAGAAACTTATAATTTGATGAAGTTATAATCTAGAAAGTTTACGATTTGGAGAATTTTTAACTGAAAAATACGCTACGCTTAGCAATGTTGGAAAATTGGTGAAGTTTACCCAAGGAGAATAGAAAGTCGAAATAATGTCAATTTGATGCCATTTGCCGTCACACTGCTCGAAACATAATATTTTTTTTGTCATAATTTAGTCACTATGACGTCAAATTGACATTATTTTGACTTTCTGTTCTATTTATAAAAAGAGACCCTCGAACAAGGAGTGAAAAGCATATCATTCGATAATAGTAGATCCGAGATTTAAGCATGCGTCTGTGCACATATTGTGATGCCGACATCACGATGTTCACGAGATGTATCCTTGATTGCATGCACATGCACGCGAGTCGCACATGTGCGTAAACGTAACGGAGAGCCCCCCCCTGGGAAAGCCGCGAGATGACATCTGGCCAAATATTTAGGTGTCGGGATAAGACGTGTTTACGCAGCATTGCCTCACTCAAAGTTCTCACTAAACTGCACTAACATGCACTGTTTCTTTTCTTTTCAGGTAAGCAATCTAGGATCCCCTTTATGCTCGTAAAATTGGAAGCGCCTCTGCAATCTGGTAAGATAAACTTACAGTGCCAATTACTCATTACTGCTATTACTAAACATCCAATCGGCCAGTTGCGCAATGCACACAATTTTTTGCAGTCTGTTGATTTAATGTAGTGTAATTTCATTCCTTCTCTATTTATCATTCTGAACATCCTTATTAATTTATTAATAGTTGCATGTCACACGTCCCTGATGCAAAAAAAAATTACAACAAAAATATATCATGTATGTATATGTATGTCAAAGAATGTTAATAATATTCGAGTGGTGGCAGCATAAATAAATTAATTAAACATGACATAAACCATTAATCAAACTTATTCGGTTGACAAAATTAATAAATCAACGCGAAATTAAAAATCCATCATAGCGAGACCAAAAAAACTACTCGCATAGCGTTTTATAAGGAAATCGATGTAATGTGACGGGATGAATTACGAATTATGGAACGCATTGCTCATCCGGGAGGACATCAATCCGGGATAATCGACGATTCGCGAGATTCCTTTTTGTCGCGCGAGATGAAGCATGGCGTCGGTTTGTCCTCGTCGTGCGTCGGAATTTTGTTCGCTCGCCATTTGATATCCGCCTCACGATTTGTACTTTTAGTTTCGGCTCGTCGAAGTTCGTCTTCCGTGAAAAAAGTATAGAAAAGCCATGATGTATCGTTCAATACAAGTTGAAATAATGCCGGTTGACAAACAGAATTTTTGGCCCAAACTATGTAAACTATGTTATGAAATATAAACATTAATGCAGATGCAATAAGCACGCTTCTGTTGCGATTATTGAAACTTTATGATGCGCGCATTATTTTCACATGAAACTCTCGAATCGCATCATTTTACGATAATATGTGTATTCCACTAGTTTTGTTAGATAAGATTTTCTTAATTCTGCCTTGCATTAGATGCTTATCGAGATTTCACATATGTATATTTTAAATTTAAACATTCAGTAAATTAAAATCACAAAATTGATAAAAACTAAGAATAAACCAAGAATTTGGAATTTCTATAAATTAAGGTATGTAAGATATATCTTTGCTATTAAAAATATATATTCGCTTTTTATTTTGCTATAAATTATAATATATCTGCAATATTATAGCAGATTATTTTAAACTTCGAGATTGATTAATTTAAATATATCTGATACGAGATGTCGATTTGTTGTTGCAAATTCGATGCAACACTTAAGAAATTGTGTTCCACAAATGAGAATAGTTCTCCGCGATCGACCGATCACAGATTTCAATCGAAAACGATTTTATTTGATCGATATACTGGAACGATGATCGGGACATATACGGGATCGCCGTGAGTTATCGCGTAATATTGCAGAGTTTTCGACGGCGGGAAAGAGGATAATCATAACTTCTGTGTGCGGCATCCCCGATAATTCGACGGTTATCAAGGATCGTCTACCGCCGTTCGTCGTCTACATATTTATTACGAATATTCGCAAAGTTCTTCCTTATTGCATCGTACGAAGTATGGAAATGTGCGCGGCCGATCGTACCTACTGCTATCAACGTTTATGCAGCTTAATGCACGTATCGAATTCATCACTCGCCTGCTTCAATCTCATGGAAGATACATCTTTTGATCATATGGAAATTTGCGCACAGAGAAACTTAAGAAAAGAAATCAATTATTGAATTTCAAATTTCTGAAAAGCACAGGTATCACAAATTTTTAACGTTGAGACACAATTGACACAGTTTGCTATTGATTTACTTTCATGGCTGTTACAATGGTCACGTTTAATTGTTTCAACCGATAGAGATTGGGAGAGGTGAAAGGCAGAGGAGGGAGGAAAGAGAGAAGAAGAGATACTTTCAATAAATTAACACAAATCAATTCTACTGAATTAATTGAAATTAAATATGAAAATGTTATATTGCTTACTGGTAAAATAGATTAAAATTACATTTCTCTCTAATCAATTTAGATTTTTATATTTATATAAACGAATTTGAATTAATGTATGAATAAAATTTAAAGTATAAATAAATTTAAAAATTAATATAAAATATGAAAAATATATTTATAATAAACAAGAAATTGTTGAAGCCAGATTATTTAGAGAAATTAAGGAAAATACCTAACCAACGAATATTTAAGTTGATATTATTGATTATAAATTTATAAATAATAAGTTCTTCAAGGAAATTTTGTTTTAGGAACATATTTATATAACTGTATCAACTTATTCTTTAAAAGCAGATATATATTATATATATATATAATATATAATATATATTTTATATGTATATAATGTATATATAATATATAATTTTGGAAATAACACTTAATTAATTTCACTAATAATCGGTCGCGGTTCAGCATTATGCAACAGCGTTTCTCACGCTATTATCGAGCATTACAGCAGTTATCGCTGTTAACGCAGAAGCCGATGTTGTTCGTAGAGAACGTGCTCGAGAACGTGTGCCGTCGCAATGTATTAGCAATAAACTATATACCGAATGCAATAACAACGGATAATAATGATCGTCGTCGAGCGACTGTAATGAGCACAACGATATAATCGCTGGTGCAACAATGTTCCATCGCCGTGACTAATTATAATACACTTTATCACAGCACGATTCGCGCGATACTTCGTAACAAGAAGAGTTCACTAGGAAGTTTTCAATTGTTGGCTTTTGCTTTTAATGATATTGCGAGAACGAATCGAGAAGAAGCCGTCAGGAAAGTATTTATTAAAACGTAAGGATTAAATAATCGATATCCTTTATAGAACATTGTTCGAAGTAAATTATTCGAGCTAAATGCAACCGTTGTTGCTACTAGAAGACAAGAAAACACTTCTAGAAAACAAGCTTTGACGTAATTACTGAAGTGAATAATGTAGAATATTGTGAATTTGCGAATGTTATGTTAGGAATTAAATAGATATTGACATTATAAGTCAATATCTATTTAATTCCTAACATGACATTCGCAAATTCACAATATTATAAGTCAGAGAGAGAAAGAGAGAGAGAGAGAGAGAGAGAGAATTGAATGTTTTAATATTACTTTGTTGTATTATTATTATTAATACTAAAATTAATTAATAAGGGATTTTTACTTCAAGCAAATATGAAGTAAATGTTTAAAGTTCACAGCAATGACACAAACTTTAAAGCCTGTTAAAATTATTGCCTATTTAATGAATCGACAGATTCAATCTCCTAGAAGAAACATCATTTTTTATGAGCGGATCTAACTTATTATCGAATTTAAGATCTCTAAAATTTCCTTAAATATTTTATTTTATTAGATACTAGTAATAAGGTACTGTATATGGATATATTCTGTGCCACACACATATCTTTATCGTCACTGGAGTTTTAAAGACTTTCGTCTTTAACCTTGTAAGCTTGAAGTGTTAAGGAGCAGAACAGTACTGAATGAAAGAATGGCAGCGAGGGAGCTTTTCTGGCGGGCAAAGTAATTATTCACGTGGGTAGGGATACGAGGAAGAAAAGCTGCTTCAAGACGCACGAAGAAATTGCAGAAACAAACGTAGCGTTAAGGAATAAAGCATGGTGGTAGAGTGTGAGTTGAAGGTTGGGTGGACGGCAGTGAAGAGGAGGATGAGGACGGAAGAAATGGCGCGATAGCACGAAGGAAAGTTCTCGGAAGGATATGCGGGAAGGAACGTTCTGAAACAAGGCGGCAAGGTGAGAGCTGAGAGATTCAAGGGGTTGTAAGATGGAACGAGCAATATAGAAAAGGAAGGTGGTAGATGCTGGAGACAGTAAAGAGGGGAAGGTGGATCTCGTGGGACTCAGCCGCGAAAGAGCCGCGACCACTCTTCGGTCTTCTCTTTACACTGTTAAACACTCGATGGCGCAGATGCATGAATGGGCATACACTCTAGAAGTATGGACTTTAGAAGTATAGACAGATATTGTCATTATCTCTCTTTGAATTTGAAATTTTGCGTAATAAACAGATGAAAACGATTAAAATATATATGATATTCATAAATCAGTTTCATCTTTCACAATTAGTTCTCATATACGTTATTATTTTGATACGGGCTAAAACTGCAGATTCTTTGTGAAATATTAAAAATTACTATAATAAAATAAGTTGAATACGTTTTACATTAAATATTTCTATTAAATATTTCTTCTGTCCTTTGCAAAATAAGTGGCATGTGGTATTTTGTGCGATAAATCAATTATATTTTATTTTTTGAAAAAATTTTTAAGAAAATTTAGATAAATAAATGTAGCAAATGTGTCATCTTCACAGTAATTATCAGATAAATAAAATTCAATATGAAAATAATCTTTTTTGCGTGAAAATAATAACTTTATGTACGATAATTAAAAATGTTTAATCTGATACTGATAAAAGTAATTTCAGAAATACAAAAATAAACAGCTTAAATTCGTTATTAAAACGAATTATTTACGATGCAAACATAAATTTGCATCAAACCGAATTCGTAAAAACATTCGTAACTGAATCATTTTTACGCAATTTACATTTGACTAAGCTCAAGTTAATATCCATAAAAATAATCTCGCGTCGACGAACGTCCACTTGTGTTATATAAATCCTTTTAATTCTATGAATATAATTCTCGATAAAATATATTTTCAAAAATATAAAATGTATTATCACTATATAATATATGTATATGTATACACATATATATATATGAGTTTTACATAAATATGTAATTTATGATTATGATTTAACAAAAAATAATAATTGATAACTTTCGTAGATACAAGTGGGGGAAATATTTTTTTCAAGAATTTAGCATCATCTTTTTACTTCAAACTAGATGGCCCTTTTTTAAGAAAAAATATATTTCAGCGTCGAAGGTTAACATGTCGCATGAAAGAAACTTATTTGCTGCATTCTAAAAACAGTTTTTCGTCGGAAATGAAATCACGCAACATGTATACGCATATACATCGAGCAAATGCGCGATGAATTTCAAATATTTGCTCACGCACGTGTGAAAGGCTGCGTGGAAATTTTGTACGATTTATTTCGTCTCGAGCAAAGCGACACATACGTTTCATCCGTTCCAACGTTGGTTCCTTATAAGTACGTAAAAACGACTATTAATTTAAAAATATATCCGCTCTGGTGAGATTTAATAAAATTCATTTAAATAACCGATCTATAAAATTTATAATTGTTTTCATTATAATTTTATTTCCATTTCATAAAAGAAGCAATTGCAGTAATTTAAAACTGTACGTTCACCGAGATTAATCAATTTATATTTGAATCTTAAAATTTTCCAGTATAAATGTCATATATGAAATACATAAATACAATTGGAAAATATTTTGAAAAATTAATGGAAATAAATTTAGGATTATTCCACATGCATATTTCAAGATATTATGTTCAGGGAATTATATATAAAAATCTCAAATTATCGCTGGAATAAAATTCGCGCAGTTTTCCAACATTGTGAATACACATCGATAAGCGCAAAATAAATTATTAGATTAACCATGTCTCCAAATATTATATACCGACATTAGCGCGCGGATGGACGCCAATTACGCGGACCGTCGCGTCGCTGAACAATTTCGATAAATCGCGGGAATCCACTAATCGCCTGATATATGAGATCGTATTTCACTGCGTGAGAAAATTTTCAATAAACGAAATGCACGCTCTCGCGTGGAGAATAATCCGCGAGGTGCTTTTCCAGACGAAACGCGCCGCGGCACTCGTTAGGTGCTCTTTTATTTGGCACCAGACAGACAAGTTGCACACTCGGCAAACTAATTCATGCAGTTTAAAATGATACGTGCACACATAAAGACGATTTTAATTATGTTCATACAATTCCGTCAAATTCCAATCAAATTTGACGCCATCACAACATGCCACGAGATTTTAAAGATAAAGGTATATTATCAATATGTGTTATGTAAGCTTTCGCCTCGTTGTATCATATTAAGACAGATGACGTAGTAACTCTGTTCAATTAGTGAATATTATTGGTTATAAGCGACAGATATCATCTGAAAAGAGTTATGATATAGAATTTGATTTGCTGAATATTATTTTGTCGAGAAAATCGTATGTTATTGACCTTACAAAAAAGATATTAGTTGCAAATAACAAATGTGACCGTATTACATAACACAAGAAGCTGAGCAGATATTTCTCCAGAAAAATTTTTTGTAGCGTTTTTTTGCTATAATCGGATATTGGGTCTTTTATTATCTAAATAACATGAATGCAATAGTTTTCCGACTAAAATACTCTTTCTATGATCAAAAAACTGAGAACCCTATGGCGGGCTCCCGTTAGGTACGGCCCGCCGCGGTGAATCCACCTTAAGTAAAAATAAGAAAGATGACTGTCACGTTTCAAACAATTGACTATCATTTCTGATAGTGCAACCGCAACACCACTGATGATGGTCTCAAAACGGTAAAATAACATTCAAATTTATATTCTTAATCATTGCATATCAAATGAACACACATTAATTCTATTATACTTTTGCATATATAAGTATGTAATACACACGATTAATTGATTATGTAAGATTCTATAGTTCGTATTGCACTTCCTTTTTTTTGTAGTACAAATAATTGAATTACGAAAACGCGATGCAATTTAATATTTACCTCAGAACGAACCACGAAAAGAGAAGAAAAAAAGTAGGTTGTTACTGTTGTGTTAAATGCGCAGCTAAAATTAAGTGGCTCTCCGCAAGAGTAAGAAGAAGAGGAAAAGTCTTCAAGGAGGTGGGTTGAAAGATAGTAAAAGTTCATCTTTGTTAGCGGCTTTCTCGAAAAGCGAGTGGATCATAAGAACGAGCTTTAAAGCATGCTCGTTTCTTAAATACGACGAGGGACGCGCCTTGGGGATTGTTGCAATCGCCCCTCTCTCCCTCCCCCGCCCCTCCACCCTACAACTTTCCTTTCCGTCCTATTCGCCACGCTGGAGAGCGCGGACGGTTGGCTAACTCGAGACTATAAAACTTGGTAGACGTTGTTAATGTTACATTTGCATAAATGACGACAGTCGCGGGTTAACACGATTTCCGCGTGAACGATGGAACGTTGGAAAATTGGCCGTCTCGACGACGAACATTTCGCTCGATGCACGATGCAACGTTAATCCCTAGCCATTTGTGAGTTAAGTGACAAACAGAAACGTTTGCCTTGTTCCAGGATATTGGTCTTTTCACTGGACAAAATGAAAAAAAAACAAATAAATGTCTTGGGAAGGTAATATTTTGCTATATAGCATTTATGTTGTCATAAAATTGCGCTCGGTGAGTTTGCGGCAAAGTAGTTATAGCCGTGTACGCCAAATAATAACCGCGATAACTTTTGGATCAAAAGACCCTCGAATTCTCTGCGAATTAGTGTCGAGGTGGAAAAGTTCGTTATTATCAGCCATTTATTAGGAGAAACTTTGCGGAATTTCGAGGGACGCAGGAGTTCGGTGATAACCATCGCTCCAGTTTTACGTCGACAAAGGATAGATCAAAGTTGCCTCCGTCTCACGACATCGACGTGATCGCATAGCAAAACGAAGGATTGCGCTCACTACATTTTTTTTTTCCTACAATTCATATCGACAGCAAATCTCCGTGGAGAAAACTCGGAAAATACAGCGATTTCCTCAGTCTTCTCTCTTTTCCTTCCCCTCGCTCCTCGGTATCTCCCCTTTTTTCACAAGGAACTCCCACTGCCCATCAACTCACCATACCGAGAGTTAAATAAAATTTATCTCGCGCGACGCAGCCTCTCTATGGAATTCTACCGCATTCCGGTGGATGCTGGAGATGCATCCGGGTTGCTGCGACGTCGATGACGCGAGTAAAACGGACAGGGGAATGACGATGGGATGCAGGAACGGATGTAGACTGGGGGAAAACTGATGCTTGTGCTTTCTCCTCGTCGATTACCTTTTTTTGTGTACGATTTGAACGGAGTAATTGAATAAGTTCCGTTGAATAAGTGGGACAACGTAATGATTTTTTAATAGGAAAATTAGTGGTTGTTATAAAAGCGCTGGAAAAAAATAAAAATTATTTCACTCATTGAAAAATCATTGTCTCATTTTTTTTAAATATCTCAATTACCTCATTTGATTCCATTTTAACTTGATAGAACGAACGCAAGGCACGCGACTAAAAATAAGAGAATGATCCGAGATATAGGAGGTTATTGACCGCGGAGAATTTGCTTTGTGAAAATTTCAACCGTGATTTAATACTTAATAAAGTTATGATAAAATTATTTAATGAGTGAAAATTAAATACTTTCAATACGTCAGAGAGTACAAAAAACGGTAATCTTATTTCCCAATTACTTGCTCAAATAGAGCTAAATACTTAATTTGACACTAAAGAGGATCGTTAAATATTTGTATACATATTTCACACACTGCATTATTAAAAAGTAATAACTAATAAGTTAATGTATGAAGATATGATCGAGATGCGCATAATGACTATAGTATGAAAAGATAAAAAGAAAAAGAGCCTCTTCCAAAGTGTGCTCCGTGTGAACACTTAACCATTCGCTTGAAATGACGCAATGCGTTCAAATTACAACTCGACCACCTTCTCTTTCATTCCGCGCTTTTATTCCCGTCGCGTCGAATACCGCTTGCAACTAGCTTGACCCAATTAACGATGCAGTCCGTTGCATCAGTCCGTTGTTCGGATTCTCGACTGTTCTCTGTCCTGACATAATCAGTGATACGATTTGTAATTCGCAAGAAAACAATGAGGAAAACAATTCAGATGCTCTGAAGTAGAAACATTCAAGTGAAACTCATTGAAATTTAAGAGAGCATGAAGCTTTGACAACTCCTCATTATTTTTAGTCAACTATTAAGTTCACAACTTAAGTTTATAAGCTTTAATTAAAGTGTAGAGCTTACACAAAAAATCACTTTTCTGAAAAACTTTGCTGTTATTATGCTATTTCTATATACGTAAATTTGAGAGAAGAATTTTCTATCTTTCTTTTTCTCTTTCTCTCAACGTTTTAAATATTTATATTTACCGCCGTAATCTTTAATCTCTCCAATTTTAAATCGCATATCATTTAAGAATTCTTTATATCTCGACCTGGAGTAATTACCATTTTATTTTAGCTTTCAATATCTCCGAGTGAAGGAGATACTTACATAATGTGCATATCACGAGAAGGACCTGAACGGACAGCCGGCATTCTTGGATACCAAGTGGCGCCTAGTCATCCCGTTGAACGAGTTATTATCTCAAGTCGAATAACAGGCAGTCCCTCTGGGACTCGGGTCATTTAACGCGCGTCTTCGTGGCGAGTCGGCTGGATAGTACGCTATCTTCATATACTATGTACATCGTCTTCTAAATACATCACCGTATAATCATGCTTTTAAATCAGAATTGATATGATAATTAATTGCGTGTAAAACCATATAAACGCGATAACAGCTTTCTTATAATCCGCAAAACATGATGATAACTTAAAGATGTATCTGCGAAGACTTGTTAGTCAGTTGGCTTTAATACAGTTCACTACCGGTCATTTAATTGCTGCTTATGTACCTACAATGTACCTACAATGGCCAGAAAAAAGTGATCTTCCCTCGTTAAAAACAGAAACGAAAATGAACGTCTACGAAAGTTTCCAAATATTTTCCCAAGCGCACCGTCGAGCCTCGAGCGCGGAAATATGTGCAGGTGGCAGGTGACCGCCAGTGTTTCAGACAGGTTCATGTTCCTGATCCTTCTCCAAGCCACAGCAAATCGAAGCGGCTGGTTTTGACTCGTTATCCCTCCCGAAGCTTGAATGAATTCGGAATATTTATTGCAACAAGCTTTATGTGTTATTGCTCTCTATTTTAATTTCTCTCAATTTTATATAACTTGAAACATTACACAGTGAAATAAAACGCCTATTATATCGAAAATTGAACTTATGTCGAACAAACGACGTTGCCAATTTTTCGGTTTTTTTTTCTTAGATCAAATTATTTTACATACCTTTTATTCGCGTAACATATCGACGTATTCTCGCCGCTTTTATCCGCGCAAACCAAGAACTACCTCCTATGAAGGCAGAGGTCTATATTGCAGTTAATTCATGTATCCGATTGTATCTGTTCATTGGGTTACGAAGTACCCGGGCATGGGCCTCCGGACATTAACTGCCGTTGTTACAGCCTGCAACGATCGCAGATACCGGCAGTTTCGCCGTATTCGCCCTCGCGTCTCGTATGTTTGCATAGGAGCAGTCTGCGGAGTAGTCTGATCGATAGAATGGAATGGAGAGGAAGATCGTCGCGTATGTATGTATGGAGGAGAAGGATTGATAACTGATATTAAACCTTATGAAACCTCGTAAACCATCAGAAAATTTCTATTTATTGAAGGGCAAATTAGTTACACCTTTAATTACACCGTTACATTCGAGTTACAAGAGTTTTAATAAATTTTACATTACACAACTGATACATTTAACGGCATCTAAAATTTTTTTCGAACATATATCTAAATTCTTCAAATAAAACTTTTAATTTACAGATATGTTATGAAATATAAAATTTAGAAACGAATATATGTACAGAGATACAAATATCAGATATCAGATTGAAACAAATATTTGAAGTAATCAGATTTTGGAAAGAGAATTTATTTCAGATTAATCGAAGACAAAACAAATCAATTGCGATATTTTATATCATTAAGAGATAATTGAGATGATTTTAAGAGCGACACGCATAAATTTCACATGCAGTCGAACTCGCAGGTGCGACTCGAGTCACAATTCACGGGACATCTAGGATTCCCCTTAAACTCAAATGCGTCAAGTTGCAGGGCGAGACGTGGGATTAATTACTGTATAGCCAGACGGAATGTCTTGGTAGCAACACGAGCGCGAGAAGCGTAGCAGTTGCATAGGAAGGATCCTGCGGCAATAGTTCACCAACTTTGGACTACGCCCCGAAATACACAATGTTGGCCGTTACTTCGCACGAATCTGAATCTGATTAATAATCCGACGAACTGGTTATTGTCTCATTGTCATTCGGATCGCATCTGAATTTATTCAAACCACATTACGCTACGGTTTAAAAGCTTATATGATATTATTGTAAATATTTAATTCAGTCTTACAGACGATTGACAATTTTGTGACGATTTTTCCAGAGGATTTTAGAGAAACATATTTGTTGCAGAGAAGTTTTATATTGTATATATAATATTAGTTTTGTTTCTAATATAACCGTATTTACAGTTGTGTCAACTGTAGATTAAATTACATGAGATACTGCAGAAATTTATGGAATATTGTTATGTAAACTATATGTAATTTATAATAAGATTATACATTCTATAAGATTATACATGCGAATATTGATATATTTGAAAGATAGATCATTAAAAGATGGATAAATTATTGAAATAATGAATTTAAATAAGATGCGGAGATATAAATTAATGCTGTATTTTAATTTAATAGTGAGTTGTAGTTATTTGTGCAATATTGTTCAACAAATGCACAGTAACTTTATGATGTCATAAAGATTCCAAATAATTAAGAAATTTCTTCAATCTTTTTCATGTTTTATTTTACTTATTATAATATATTATATCAGATGACAATTTTATCGTCATCCACAAAGAAATCTACTACAAAGCCAAGCATAATAGTTAAAATGGAGATCAGGCAGAGATATTTTTTTGTAAATTGCTGTATTCAATATAATTTTTTACATGGAAAAATTTCTTCTGAATAGAGTGTATTAAAAATAATTAAAGAATCTACAGAGATTGAAAAATGGTATGTGCTCTGCACAACAGAGCAAAATGGAAAAGGGAAATCCATCGAGTGTCTTTTTCACTCTAAAAATTTCGAAGAGCATAACGTTGAATTTTTGCAGTTGAATGTTTACAATACCGGCCAAAATTATACCAGATATTCGCAGTATAATTTTTAGCAGACTCGATGTTATAACAAAAGTTATCTTTAAAAAACTGAATGGTGATATAATTTTGGTTGGTACTGTATATAATTTCCAATATCATAAATTAAATCTACGATCACGCAATTCTTCTTGATATTTTTCTTTTTACGAATATAACTCATAATAAGTAATCTATTCTCTCTTTTTTGCTCTCTCTCTCTCTCTCTCTCTCTCTTTTTCTTTCTCTCATGGCAGGTCAGGTGGCCGTCTCATCTCTTAGACAGGTTTTTCGGCTTTAATTGCACTAGTCAATTCCCCGACCACAACGGAGCCGCCATTGGCCCTTTGCCTATCTTCCATCATCTTCCTCTAATCCCTACGGTCACCTAGACTGTAGATTCACTGCATCGTCGCCGATGTCATACTCGGGGAATTCGAGGACTGAACAAGTCTCCCATGAGAATGACGCGGTGAATAGTCAAACATCTTTGTCGTAGGATTAAAGGGCGACGCATCAATTGGCTTGAGCAATCTGGATATGTTTCATAAGTTAACCCTTTCGGTCCCTATAGTACTCTATATGATAGGTTGGAATCTATCATATCTTACATTAACTCTTACGTCTACTTTAAGAGAATTTGACATGAATTAAAGACGAAGGCAATGTTTTTTTTGTTATTTGTCATTATTGTATTGTATAACTTTTAGATAAACATAATATCGTATGATGTCACGTTTGAAAGATAAATTATAAAGATGGATGTTGTGAAAAATGGTGAACCTAAGTAACATATTGACGTAAATTAATGCTATATTAGTTTAATAACGAGCTGTAATCATTTATGCAACTTGTGCTCAAATAATTTTTACATAAAAATTTTATGATATCGTATGGAATAATTCTAAATAATTTAAACTAACTTTTTAAAGAAGAAATTTTTTAAATCTTTTTTCTCGTTATTTTGCATATTATGTCAAGTGACAATTGTTATCCACAAAAAAATTACAATACGAAACGTAATAGCTAAAGATGGGGAGATCAGGTAGAGATATTTTTTTTGTAAATCGCTGCATTAGAAGAGGGCTTTGGACGCCGTGAAATCCAATATCATTGGTAACCAGCTGAAACGCCGATCCTCGTTAGGGGATATCGAACGGATCGCCGCCACGCGGTTCGTTTGTTTTATTTTAAATCGGGGAAATATACGCAGGCAGTGCGTATATTGCGTGTGCTTTTCCGTCGATCGTGCGGCTAGCCGTAACGATTTTTCGATACAGCTTTTTCGTAGCGTTCAAAATATTTGCTAATGAAGGGTATTGTGCCTAGGTGTGTCGAAGCAACAAGGCGAACTTTCGCGCAACCGCCGGCTTTAATTCCCGGGTGATGTGGCTTTGAAATCAACACTGACCGGGCCAGAAAGGGCTTTGTATCACTGTTACAAAAATTTACATACAAAGTTGTTAAAACTAACTTTTTGCACACTTTCATCATATCATGCTTCTAATTACTGATATTTTTGTTTTATTATTACACTTGTAATTAGCAGTCTGTAGCTAGCTTGAAATTTGTTCGACTTGTATTTTAAAGACGGAATATCGATATACAAAATTATAATAAAAATTATTTTACCAAGATTTATATAAAAAATCGCATAATACAGTATAATATATATGTATAAATATAATTATATTTGCTTACGCTTCTCCAAGATGGTGTATATTAGGCGTATACATAAGTTGGTCGAGACTTTTTTCACCGTAATGCACTTTTATTTAGGTTTATGCGTGATACGGTACTAACACCCGGCGCGCGAATTTCACAGCGCGAGGATGAGAACGTGCAGTCGCTTTTGCCGTACGAAAACCGCAGCGAGATGAGCGAAAAAAGCTGCGCGCATAATTCAGCAGGTCGCTCCTCTCGTCGGGATCGTCCTCAGCAAGACTCGCAGACGGCTTTTTCTGCGGGGGCGAGGTGTACATCGGTACGCCAGTACTTTATCCGCGCGCTAATTAAATCACAAAAGAGAGAGAGAGAGAGTCACTTCGCCTTGATGCGCCTGTGATTCCGGCAGAATAAGAGCAAAACGGGTAAAAGGGATGCATTGAGAAAACAGGAAAGGAGATAGAAACAGAGAAAGAGAGAGAGAGATGGAAGAGTCTCGTCCATTTCTCTCGGCACGGTCGCATATATTATTTGTGAGACGGCACGACGATCGGCCACGACCAAATCTCGATATGAATCGCGGTAATCGCGCTAATGGAACTCGATTCGCCGACGAGAATGCGAGAGAGAGCCTTCGGCCCACGCACTGAAAAATTGAAAAGTCAACACGAATTACGCGATCGTATCTCTCGAAAATTTAGTATAGGTGTTCCCGACGATGTAACTTCGCAATCAGCACACGTGGTAACTTTGTTGTCGATACGAGCGCGGTCAGCTTTATTCCGGTAAAATTAAATCAACCTGTGACAATCAAGGTGCGTTAGCGATTTCATGTTCGTAGATTTCGAGTCGGTCCAGCACATAGTAACACAGTTCCGATTGCTATTAATTGAACCGACATTGCATTTTTTTTACGCAGTTTTGATATATCTGCATAAATCTTGATTATTACAATATATAAGTAACTTATATAATAATCTTCTCTGTCTTAAGAGCTATTTGCAACACAAAAAATATATTAAAATATATCATTATTGCTATAACAACAAGCATTGAAGAAAACTTGTGATGTTAAGTAATTATTGTATTTTATAAAAATTATTGCGTTTCTGTATTTGCATTTTTTGTAACGTTAAACAAATATTATTAACAAACAAATATAATTATTTTTAAGTTTAATAATTATACAGGTTTAAAATCCAACGAAATACCTTAACGAAGCATCGTAATATTAATTCCGACTTCGATTCGCCGTTATCGGAGTTCAAAATTTCTTCAATATCTCTTAATCCCACGCAATTCTCCGAACATGTTTCCATCACTCCACATATGGACTCGAATTATTCACCGACTGCGCCGGAGCATCGCACTCATTTCGATGACGAACGGTCAACGCGCTTCGAGCATCGATTCGCGGCTGCGCTTAATCGTGCTCGTGAATTTATGAATTATTTCAGCGCGTAATGCGCGACACGGCACACCGCATGAAAAACACACCGCTCGAGCGTTTCGTCAATATTGAGGCGGTATGTGTTAATTCTAGCGACTATAAAGTGATTTGAGGATACTACACACAGTACGTTTACGTACTTCTGATAAATTTGAAAACTTTCAGCGTTGCGGATCTATTTCCAAGCGCAAATACGACAACATACGCTGTATTCTTAATTTAGTTTATATTGCATTCTTTCTCAGAAAGAATGTATAATAATTCCTCGATTGAAGAGTCTGCAAGCTCTTTATGTGTGCCTAATATATGCACAGAAAAATGCTCGAATTAATGCGTATTTTGCAAGATTGCGATTCTTATGTTCACTTATGTGTCTTAGTCACTTTCAATGACAAACTCGAAGATTCGTGAAATTTGTGTTGCAATCAAATACAAATTTGCCTAGTGTAATATGTTTCAAAAATGTATGATATATTTATCATTAAAAAAAGGATATAAATCTCTCTTTAATTGATTGCTTTCAGATAAATAAATTTGTATTTTAAAATTATTTAAAATAGTTCCAGAAACAAAACTTCGCCTAGTAATAATCTGTTATTAAAAATTTAATTTGCTAGAGAATATAATTGAAGAAAAAAACAGAGATTAAGTCAAAGAGCTTATTTTATAAAATTAAATGCCGTTTGAATATAAAAATTTTATATTTAACAATATAGTTAAAGAGAAAACTTGTTAAGTAACAAAGCATATTTAGTAACGTTATGACAACACTCGTGGTATGAATTATACTATTCGAACGTATTGTAATACACAAGATACACTATAAAGACTATATATAGGAACACGTGTCGATTATTCTCGCGCTATTATCTAATCGTCTAATGTGCCGCCGAAAATTCCATATTTGGGTCACCAATCAAGATTAAGCGAAGGGGGGGCCGCCCCATTCATCTGCATACGTAGGTACATCTGTAATGGCAGACCGTACACGCCTTCGCATAATGTCAGCGATGCATTATGCATGCTTCGCACCCTTTTGACGATTCGGAAAATCACGGTGGGTAGGTCTGTGCTCCGTGCGCCGTCTGTTTCTTCTCGCACGAGCGAGTACGTCTATGAAAGCCAGCGCGAGTCTTCTCGTCTACGCGAAAGCGAGTCAACTCGAGCGCGAAAGCGTTTCGATCAAGTCGATTGAGTCGTCGCCGGAGGATCATATTTTTATCGCCACGCTGCGCTTTGTTCCGCCGAGCGCATCGCCGAGTGCATCATCGACCGTCTGTACGCTTCGATGCGCCCGAAGATTCGATTTCTGTTATCACAATCATGCTGGAAATTAATCGGGAGGCATAAGAATTGCGCGCCGCATTAATTACAATAAATGTGTCCTCGAGAATATTCTGTTATTTAAGAAACTCGCAGCTATCTATGGGGATGTCCCGCACTTTTTCTCAACTATGAAATATAATTTTTTGTTAGGTGAAATTTGATGAGACACTTAATTATGAAGTTGCCTAACGTTGGAAATTACAACGTCAAAAGAGTAATTGAATAAGGAAACTTTGTTTTCCAGTTTGTTTAAGCTGCACTTTATCTTAAGCAAGATTTAATTAAAATTTTAATTACTAAAGCATTTAATGCTAAAAATTAAAAATAGATTTTTTTAGTATTTTGAAAAGATATACTTTAATATATAGAGAATTTTTAATTTATTCCAAAATTCATTGAAAGAAAAATTTATTAATGACATCTGTTCGCTTGGTTAACAATAAGGAAATTATTTGTTTTTCATTTTTTTTCAGTTCATAATAATATAATATAATGCAAAATCCTTTAATGATAAATTCAAAAATAGTGAAAAATTTAAGCGAATTTGAAAAAAGAGACCGTGTAAAGCTGATAACATGTAAAGTGTACACATGCGAAAATGTTCAAATCAAAAATGTATAAACGGATTCCAATAGTATATCTACTAGAATTACAAATAGATCGTTCTATTAAAAGAATATTTTTGCGTTACGCCCATACAATGGTTGAATAGGTTCGACATTGCATGCGCCTCGCTGCAGTTGCATCGTCGTGCTGCATTGAGTTAACAGAAGCGGCGCGAACAATGCAGTTATTTTTAAAAACGCGGCGCTGTCGATTGCGAAAAAAATATTCTTTCAAATTAACACGATGCCGACCGAAAGTTGTTTTTCAATGCGGACTGTCAATTCCGCTGGATCGTGAGCGGATAAACGCCGCGTGGCGTTGCAATAATCAGTGATGATAATGCAATCGTATCGGAATCGATGAAAAATTGGCAATGCGAGCTATTAAAACACAATATACTTATAACGATATCGCTTCTGTCCTTCTTTTCAATCTAAAAATCCATGCGACGTCAATATTTTGTGTTCAATACTCTAGGGTATAATGCATATTTAAAAAAAGTTGCATTTGAAAAAATACAATTTGATTTTAGTTTACTTGTGATTAAAATTAAAATCGATTACCCTCGCTAGAATTAACACATGTAAATATACACAGATATATAATCATGGAAATTTACCAAAAGTTTGAAAGCAAAAAATTTTTTTTACTTGTAAACAAAACGTTCTCTTCCAGTTACAAATATAAATAATTGATTTTTTTATATTGACAGAACGTCACTTCAGACACTTTATATAACTAAAATATTCGTTCGTTAAGCGCATTATAGAGGATTTGTAAACTTTGTGCAATTCTCTCGCGAGGATAACGTCATCTTGCGTAAGCCGCGTGGAATGCATGTAGGTGCTGCACGCATGTACGCATGCACGCACGCAAGAAAGCGCTCGTAGAAACCTCGACAGGCGTCTGTGTATAAGGTGAGATCTTACGATGGCGGTGCACATCCGCCACATCGGTGCAACGATATACTGGTATACGCATCTAGAGAACGCGTGATTAATCAAGATTAATAAGTGTTAACTTTGTAGGAATGCAGAAAATAATATCTGCAATTAACTGTTCTTATGCAAGTAATAGACAAGAAAAATTATGCAAAGTCTTTATCAAATAATTTATCTTCGAGAGAGAGAGAGAGAGAGAGAGAGAGAGAGAGAGTGAGAGAGTGTGTGTGTGTGTGTGTGTGTGTGTGTGTGTGTGTGTGTGTGTGTGTGTGTGTGTGTGTGTGTGTGTGTGCTTCTATAACATGCTTTTTAATTTCTCAAAGAAGATAACAAAAGAGCAATGAAAGAGAAAGAAAGAGAAACTCTTGAAATTTTATTGTATTAATAAATTTTGATTTATAAATATATTTATTATTTTATATTCCAAAATATATTATACAAAAGTATTTGTAGTAAAATTTTGTTACATTAATATATCAAGGAAGTCTCTTGAATTGATTTGATTTAGACTTTCCTGATGAAAATTCTCTCCTCTCTTTTTTTATTTCACGAATTTAGTAATTCTTACATAATATGCAATAGAAAGAAGACATAGACAGAGTTTCCACAAATCTAAGCCCAGACCTGTGCCAAATATAGCATCCATGTTGCGCACTTTATACACAGACAAATCGAAAGCAACCGATACGGAAGACCTTGTCCACCAGGACTACCTAACTCTACCCACGCATGAGACAGCTTCGGGAAAAACAAATAGCTCCCCAAAAAATCGTGCCAAAGTCTCTCTGCACTGGCGACAAGGTGCATCTTAAAGATTCACACTTTTTTTCCTTGATAATTTTTTTGCGAAATTTCTTCTAACTCTATTATCTTTATAAAATATAATATATAAAAGACAATTACACGGGAAAAAAAAGATTAGCTACTATAGCAAAACTATTTGTAAAATATGGACAGCTAACTATTATTTGCAGCGAGAGCTATAATTTTGCAATAGCAGTAAAACTTTGTCAACTTTAACAAAAGTTTTTGCTAAAGTATTGACAAAGTTATGCTATTGCAAAATTATAGCTCTCGCTACAAATAGTAGTTAGTTGTCCATATTTTAAAAATAGTTTTGCTATAGTAGCTAATCTTTTTTTCCGTATATTAAAGACATTATGTTATATCAAATATTAATACGTAATGGATGTAGAAGTTTCGGTTCACAATGCGTTGAAATTGCGGGAAACTATTTTGCGTAATTCCCTCCGTACAGAATATACATAATTAGCCATGTCGACCGTCATGTTAAAGACAGCGGAAACAATCGCGATTGTGCAGACGTGAAACGAAAGTCGGCGGTAGCGAAAAACAGACACCCGCGACTTCTTATTTAGCGTGCGTCGCCTCTCGCGAGTGCATTCGTTATTTCGCGCGCGGTGCTATTTGCATTTATTCCTACATGCAAATAGACACCGGCTGGACAGGATAAACATGCTGAAGAAACAAACGTGAGGAGGCGAGATGGTCGGAATACGTGACGCGTACCTCTAAGTTTTGAAAAATTCCCCGGCCAGCGCGCACCGGAAAGTTCTTCCGCGCGGAAATTAATATTAGCAGAAAATAAAGCAAAGACCACACGCCACTCGGCACGTAGCGGCGAGCGTGTCATCGTCTTAATGTTTGCGAGAAGGATTCTTGCTGCGGAGAGAAAAGGGGGCGAGCGGAATGACGCGGTTTGTTTGCTCGCATGTACTTTGTGGAGTTGCTTGCAACACGCAAATGCATCATTTTCCACAGAAGCATCAAGATTCTTAATAATAAAAAATTTCAATATCTAAAGTAGAAGAAAATAAGTAAAAACATAAAGTAAGAATTTAATTTGTACTTTGTGAAAGAAATTCTTTAATCTTCTAAAATTTATAAATATATAAATTTTATATTTATAAAAAAATTTATATATTTATAAATTTTAGAAGATTAAAGAATTTCTTTCACAAAGCACAAAGCACAAAGCATAAATTTATATATTTATATATATTGTATATATAAAAAATTCAATTTATAACCATTACATTATTTTCATTTATACTTCTGTTAAAGGGGTAAGAGTATGTAAGACATACAACAATCATTACTTCAAAAACGAGTTGTGGAGAATCTGTGCTAAGATAAAGAAAGAGATTTTCCTTTCGCTCCTTTCTCCGAAAATTACTTTCGGGAGACGTCATTGAGAAGAAAGTAGCTTTTCCAACGTCCCTTGTGCGATGCGCGATTATATCAAACCACTAACAACGCCTTAAGACATTCAAAACGTTTATATGCATTGACATTTAAAGAAGCGTAAGAGAAAGAAAAAGAGGGTAGGACGTCGAGTAGGTCGTAAAAGGGAGATACGATGCAATAGCATAATTACAGTTTTCATGTCTCTTAAAACGCGTACTCGTATTCTACGCACACTAAATTTTCTTAGTTTCTTATCCTTTTTCTCGGAATTGCAGTTTTTTCATAGATTTTCAATGAGATTGCGATGACCTGCGAAGAAATATTAATTCGGAAAGATACAATTAAAAAGAAAATGACTCAATTTTATTTATCGGATAATTTTTATAACAATTATAACTAGTATGATTACTTATTAGATAGTTATACACTTCTTTGTACGGAATATTATATTAATATTGTATTACAAATTTCGATAAATCAAATTTGAAAGGAATTTTGTAATAAATATAAAACAAAAACTTTTTCTTTGATTTTTAAATTAACTTTGTTAACTTATAAAACAAAAATTCTGTGTAATATTCACAAGTTTTCTTCAAAAACAAAATAATCAAAGGGCAAAAACGAACAGGCCGGGTGACAGTGCCAATAATATTATACAAAAAAACTATACAATAACAAACGTTTCGACTTGGAATAAAGTTATCTTCAATGCAAAATTTTAATATTTTAAATTTATTAAATATTATTTAAATTTATTATTTTAAATTTATTAACTGACACTGAAGATGACTTTATTCCAAGTCGAAACGTTTGTATAGTTTTTTGTATAATTACATATTATTGGCACTGTCACCCGGCTTTATTCGTTTTTACTCTTTGATTATAACATTTGTTAACTCATTTTAATTTAAGAGTTTTAATTATTATAATTAATATAATAATTATAGCTATTACATTAAGATTTAAAAAAATAAGATATATTAAGATAATATATTATTATATATAATAATACATTAAGATACAAAATTCAAAACGGCAAATATGTAGAATGTTGTCCAATTGAAATGTTATATAACATTTCAATTGGAGTTATATAACATATTATAAAGTTCGAAGATATTTCCCTCAGATTTTGCACGGATTTTACGAAATAGTCCATGCGTTGCAATTATCGTCGTTAATCGAATCACACCTCCGTCCTTTGACCATATTGCTGCACAACACTTTCACAAGCATCGCGAATGACATCACGCATGATCGTTAATAGCAAATGGCATTCACGGGAATTATGGTTACGGAATCTACTTAACCTTTTCGAATGTAATCGATAAATTGCACGATGCAATCGCCCGTCGCTCTTGCCGATGCCGCGGATTATAAATCACGCGTGTAGCGATAACTAATCGAATCGTTTATCGCGGTAGTGGTCAAGCTCTGAAACAGGATGAATTCAAGCGGGATACGAGTGCGAATTGACACGATACGCCAATAACGACGAGATTTTCGGAAAATTCGGAATACATCACTGTCAAGATAAACCGCTCAATCGTGGGGAGTGTGCAGCGTTCATTTCAATCGTGCAATGATTGAGAGCAAAATCGATCTTCGCATGCTCGCTCAAAAACTTCCGAGGGGCCACTCTATTTCTCGGCAATCGCCAACGGGAAATTCGAGAGATCGTCAAGCACTTGCGGCGTTCCAGCCGGCTTCCGCCTTGTAAGTTTTACGATACTTTAGAGGGACACGCGATCGTACATTACGCCACATCGACGATGTACCGCCGCGATACTCCATAATTTTTTATGTTGCCCCAGATACTCTTGAATTAATCAACTCCCATACAGGAAGCTTCGGCGCGCGCAATTCAACGAGCTGCCAATATTTACAGCGATTTTAAAAGACATGTGGAACATTACGCTGCGATTTAATAAATTAAAATAAAATCTGTCGATATTGCTACCTATTTACAATTTTACCAACATCTAAAAAATAATTCTGACATTCTCAAAATTAAACTATTTATATAATTTGCGAGTATCAAAGGACAAACAAAAGGAATTATGATGAAATAGAACGTTTTTTATAAGAATTTTATAAGAAATAGAATTTTATATAGAAATTTTGAATTTTGTAGCTAACTATCGAGATTTTTAATATAGGATTTAAAGTTTCTACAAGTATTATCATAAATAAATATAAAATTATGATATAATTACAATTTTGTCGTACACGGAATTTGCTATTTTTACATAATAACATTTTTATAAAAAAATTAATTACATGAAACCAACTTTCGTAACGAATACGAACAAAGCACGAAATAAAGCGACGTCCGTCGACGTTGTTGCTAGCAATTAATGGCGTCTATGTGTTATTAGGGTTGAAAAAAAGAGGAAACTATTCATGTGTGCTTGTACCACGGGTGGGTTACGCCCGATAAACTATACCGAAGACACGTTATGGCGCTTACACATGCACGTCGATTCGATCTAGCGCCGCACCCTAGCACGAACTAATAATTAGACACCTTTATGCAATTCCACCCAGTTTTCTACTACTCAATTCCGAAGGATGACGGTTCGCCCCTTTTACGTGATCACGGAACGAACAAATGCCTAGCATGCTGTATCAACATTTATGTACATCAATTCCATTTATTACCAGCCAAATATTGACAACTCTTCGATAATTCCTGTCAAAAACGATAACAGCAAAAATTTCAAATAACAGCTTCAAAAAGTGCCGTTTCTCTCGAGCATGGATAAAATTATACGCAAATATAAATATGTACTTTCATATTTAACGTCCAAGCGAACGTGACAAAATTTTTTTACAAATAACTGAAAAACTAAGTTGTAGTTATATCAAATAAATGTAATAATTATCGCACTTATAATAATATAATGAAGAAAACTTTTTCGTGGATAGACTCGAGGCAAGTTTCTTGATAATTTTTACTTATTAAATTAATTTTGATTCTCGAACTACTAAATTATAATGCACACCTGCATGACACATTCGTTGAATTTGCCGTGATTCATATTCTACGTGATTCATTCGTTTACCATGTAGCGTTTATGTTCAGACTAATCAGGACTTGTAGTCTCATTAAGCCGACGTGCGTTGAAGATTGATTTTTTATTCGCTACCGACAACTCGAATACCTGTAATTAATAACCGTTATGTAATTCCATCTTGCACACGAGTAACCCGCGAAAACTATCTTCAGTCGACTTCCGCGATTGAATTAAGAGGTTTTGATGCCCGATGCGCACAATGTTTCCAAGAACGTCTCATTATCTGATACAGGAGCTAATTTAGAAGGCGGGTTTTGCAACTTTGCTTCGTCATGGTCCATTCAAAGTTTCTAACTAATAACATGAGCTGCAATATCTTCTACATTTTCTCACACCGCACTCGCCGCTAATCATACGGAATCTACGCGCCGTGCATGTATAAAAGCACCTTATTATCAAAGATACAACGGCCAATTGTTCCTTACAATTTTGTTGCATCCGTCGGATCAATCGTGTGAATTGGATTAATCAGATCATGCGCTATTTCCGGGATTTCTCGGTTAAATCAATGCTCACTCATTTTTTATAATTCCTTTCCCACATGTCATCATAACTTCAGTCATCGTCATATTATTTCTCTAAATCTTTTGACTGAAGGTAAAATGTTCAATCATGCATTTACCGTATTTTGTCGGTATAGATTTCGAGATATAAAACGGAGCTGTGCAATCAAATTCCCTCCGCTCGTTTTTTCGACCGAAATTTGCATTCCACCTGCGGATTAAAAATTCTCAACCGTCGATGTACCGAAACTCCCCTGCGCGAAATCGCTTAATATCCGATTCGAGGCGCGCCTTGCAATTTTGTGGCGACTCGCGCCCGCACTCGCTCCTAATAACACGTGGCGATATAATCAGCGCAATTTTATCGCGCTCTTACCAGATTAAAAGTGCCCCGCACCGTCTGCTATCGGAGCGATAAGGAAGGTCCACCCTTTTTTCTGCTTCATTCTCCTCGCGCTCAACATCGATGGTTAATTTAGAACCAGCCGTGCAATTTGTTTCTTTTCTCTCACGAATTTATCTTTCGCTTTTCGGAAGATGTGTGCGCCAGAGGCGGACAGATCATGAGTGCCTCACGAAAATGTTTCATTACTTTATGACGTAATTTGAGCCGCCTTTCAATTTTCGAAGTTTCTTGCAATTTTCGTGTGAGAATTTTTGTAAATTAATAATTGTGACGAATACCTGATAGTGTATAAGTACATCAGATGTAATTTTTTAAAAATAAACATATCATTCTTTCTCCATAAGATTTGAATTTCTTGCGAAAAAATAGATGGCGTCTAGCTTTCGCTTTGCTTTTCTTCTTATTCATTCCTCTTTCGATCGACATATGGCGTGATGGTATACAAGGGCAATCTAACTAATTCGAAATCGATATCCGGCAATATCGATCTCGCTGAACGTCGTACTAATAAAAGCCGCCGATGATGGAGTTCGGCAGGTAAATTGGCTCGAGCTATTGTCGACGAAAGCAAGAAGGCACGACACGGGGCCGGGGGAAAAACAGTTTTCCGGCGTGATTGACTCGTCGTAGCATGATTTCGGCGGATTTCTCGCGGATGGGAAGGGAAAACGGTGAAGACGAGGAGCCGTAATGGTACCGACAATCGAATCGTTATCGAATCAAAAATTCATTTCGCGCGAAACTTGATAATTCCGACGGATTCATCCTATCGTTAATTGAAATGTCAATTTCGCTCCCATTGTCGATTATTTATCTACGACTACAGAATCGATTTAATGTTGCGTCCAATATATTGCGATAAAAATCAGGAAAAATAAACACGAGTCATTGAATTGGTTTCAGAACAAGAATAAACTCTACAGTTTCATGAAGAAACGTAAAGTGCATCAATTTATTATTGCGCTTCAATTGATCAAGTTCCAAAAGCTATCGTCCGAAACCACCAAAAACCAATTTGAACAATTTACGTGTGCGACGTTGACGATGAAAATTTTTAAATAATTTTTTGTCGTAACGAAGAAACGCTCGTTGAAGATTCTATTCTGTAATAGAACTTAACGCTCGTTGAGTTGCGCGAAATTTGTGACGTTGCACCTCGCGCGGAGCTAAGATCCCGGGCACTGATAAATATAAGTCAGATTTGATGCAATTACCAAGTTTCGAGAGTGTTTCAAAGTGCAGTCTAGCCGAGAGACGCCGTGCTCCGGTGCATTGTGCAGGGAATGAAGGATCGCGCGGCCTCTTTGTATTCCTGCGAGAAACCCCGCGTGGGGACCATAACTTTTCCCGGGGAGACTTTATATACCGTAACGTCGTCGACCCGCGCGACGAAACCACCTGGACGGTGAACTTTCGTCGTCCGAGATTTCCGAGGTGCCGTACAACGAAAACAATGCTTGCGAAGCGACAGCGCTTGCATGGCACCCGCGACGTAATGCGTCTCAAACTTTCGGTCGTACCGCGAGCTTCATAACATATCACTGATATAGACAACGATGAATACGTGATGTCAAATCTAAAGTCGGAAACTTTGTCAAACTTTGTCATCTACGAGTTTTGCTGATTGTTAATAATTTTTAATAATTTTAATAATTTTAATAATTTTAACCAAAAGTGTGAATAGAAATACAGGTATAAATATTATAGGAATTTCTTTAATAATTTTTTATCTCAAATTTATTTTTGAAAGTAGAGTAACATCAATAACCCAGTAACGTGTTCAATTTTGTTCTCTACATGAAAATATTCTTCCTCGCAAAATCTAATTTTTAAATCCCTATAGAAAAAAATCTAATATCTCAAGATATATCGAATCGAGAGGTAGCTGATTGATTGCCGTGCGTCTCTCTTCCGGGCCCATGGGTCCGGAGTCTAGATTGGAAAAGCGTTGAGTTATCCACGTGCAGCTACGGTCCACTATCATCGCGTTTCCAGAATCTCTAATGGCGTCGCATGTTTAAGTCGTTTAGCGGTGGCCCAGTCCCACCAAAAAATCTATTATTTTTCACTTTCTCCGTCTTTCTCCGCGGCGGATCGAGCGAGTGGCGTTGTTACTTCGAGGGAGAAAAACGCCGGATGACGGTGCGAGGGTAACTATCTTAAAGTGTCGTTAGGAAGTCATCCATTATGCGACGAAGGCCGTTCTCGCTCGGCCGAGACTGGAAGTCTCCTCGGACTCGAGAACACGCCTCTTGTTCATCTTCTTCTCCGTCCATCTCATCGTCCGCTTCATCCCTCGCTCAGCACAGCGAGACGAGACATTGCGAGCGAGCATCGCCTTGACAAGCGTTTTTGCGTCGCGACGCTGAATTGTAAGTATTTTGCTTGGGAGACTGTCACGACGTGACTAATATTCAATCATACGCGTTGTTAGTTTTTTGTGGATAATACACATTACAGTGAATGCGTTTTTAATCCCGGTTTGACTAACGCTAGTGAAAATTAAAAAATTAGCGGATTTTTATGTGTGTTTTGTATTGATCATGTAAAACATGTCTTTTAAAAGATCTTTTTTTGCCACTTTCACGTAGAGTAAAAATTAAAAAATTAGTGGATTTTTATGTGTGTTTTGTGTTGATCATGTAAAACATGTCTTTTAAAAGATCTTTTTTTGCCACTTTCACGTAGAGAGATTAATTAATATTTTTGAAGACTGGATGTTTTACAAAATGTGTAAACAAGACACACGCAAATATTTTCATCCAATATTCCCGCTATGGTTTGTGGTCTCTTTCGGTGAGCGTCTCTTAAAAAAAGGAAAGAGAAAATAAGAGAGGAAGAAAAAATAAGAACGGGAGAATTAGAGTGCGCTTAGAAAATACGTGAGTACCGTCTGTTTCGGCATCGACCGCGACTTAAACGATTATACGAATGTGGCCGGGGGCCGTTCTGTGATTTGCATAGAGCGATTAGGAGCCCGTGGTCTGGCATTAGACGCATACCTCGAGCATTTAGACGCGCCAGTCCGATAACACGCGATTCGATGTTTCTTCGACCGCTCCTCCTCGTCCTTCGCCCGTTACGATCCTCGCTAAACTTTGTTCGGCGAACAAACCTTCACTGGCACAATTCACGTGAGCCACGTTGGAGCTCATTAATTTTCAGTCTAGAAAAAAGTAATTAATTTTACTTACATTCACTGTTGTACTGCGCGCGAAAGCCGTACAGCATATGTATCTCAGAAACATTACCAGAAATATGACCAATTCGGATTTTTCTTTCAAATAATATGATTTATTGTTAATTTTTTCTGTAACTTCTTAACTTTTCATTACAAACATTTTTTGCGATTAAAGTCTGGTTATTTCTTTATTCTGATACAAAATGTGTATAATTTACATGTGTACATTTAAAACTGATTATTAAGATTAGCATTTAAAATTTTAAAAATTTGATTTTTACTTTCTGAGGAAACAACAAAAATAATTGATTGTTCAAATATTTGATATTTGTACATTTATATATCATAACATAAAATACCATCAGAAACGATTTTTAAAATATCGAAGCTATTTTGTGAATTTTTGATAGAAATTTCATTCTCATATCCCGAGCAAAAATTTTTCAGCTTATTTTTCCACTGCCATAATAATTTTTGAACACGCAGTCGCAGTCGTTTGTTTCTTATTGCGATTTTTCGAAAAATTAACAAAACTCTGCACAATAGCGAGGCACAGAAAGATCCGTTCCATTCTTCATGCGATAAATATCTCTTTTTTTTCGTTATCATTATCAGCTTTTGTTGCTAGCTTTTCGCATTGCAAATCACCGCACACATATTTTTCATCGATTCCCAATATCGCGAGTGTATATCGTGGAATCAGGATCAAATCTCGCGCGTTATTCCCGGTGGACAATGCCTCTCGCAGGACATTCGGGATGAATCAGGATCAAATCTCGAATACGATGCACACGTATGCATACACGTGCATGTGTGCATGTGTGTTCTGCCGGGCGTATCTCTCCTTGATATACACTGCGTTGCGCTTGCGCTATCGATATCTAAATGTCCTAGTGCCCCGTATTCTCGAAGGATTAAGAAAATTTAAAGCTCTGACATCTGCGACCTCCAGAGATACGTCGCCAATTCGAAGGATAAAATGAACGTGCTATACATTTTTACGTGACGATGTTTCACCCTTTTTGTTTTGCACGTGCTCTTAAAATTTTATTCATTGCATCTGCCGTTAAATGTAAAAAATAAATAGAGTAATGGAATTTTTTTTTACAAAAGCGGCATTTCACAGAGTTATTACATTATTCCGATTTCGAATTGTGAGATATTTTTGATATCTTTTCAATTGTTAGATATTTGAATATTTTATTATTACATTGAATTGTAACTATTACGAAGTATTCTAAAATTCAGGAAAGTCGATTTTCGAATATTATTGCTATACATTTCATTACATTTCTTAACGAAATTTGATAATTAACAAGCGAACGATTACGACGGTTTAATATTTTTGCAACGACAGCCGCGAACGTGACCGTCCTCGCTGAAAATTTCGAAGCGCGCTTAAAAAGGTAGTGCTTTCAGAAAGGGGTGAACGCCGATGGAGGAAATTCCTTCAGGAATTTCTTCGACGAGAAGAGGACGAGCGGGATGAATCGGCGAAAGCGTGCGTCGATCGGGATCCGAGGGACTTTACGGTCCATCGCTCGTCTTACAAAGCGCCCAGCACTCCTGGCTTCTTTCAGCGGGCTAACGAGCCGAAGGGCTCCGGTGTAAGGGAAAAGAAAAAGGAACAATTACGTTCTCGCAGGGAAATGGCGCGCTTAAAGTGCGGCGAGCGCGCACAATGGCGTCGTGAGAATGATTCTATTTCCGTGTGCATGATAATTGCGCCGTTACAGTTGCAGTCACCCGTTAATTGCGTACTTTTCGAAGGACTGCATTATTCATAATTCGCTTGCGACCACTTGGTTACGCGGACACTTGGCTCACTGCAACGTTTCTCAATTTAATACAGTCACTGAATTGAATTCTTTAGTATTCAATAGAAAATTGTCGAATGTTTATAATGGCATGCAAACTTTGAAAAGTAAGAAATTAGCAATAATAATCAATAGATAAACAAGATTATTAACGATAAAATAATTAATTTGGACAAGAATTAAAATCTAAAAACTGGAGGAACAACTTGAAAAATTCATGCGTCGAATTTCCATAATCTTTAAAACATGCACGATAAGAAAGTTCTAAGACTCAAGTCTTGAGAGATGTATTTGAGAATTTTAGTATTCAGGAGCTTAAATCTTCCAAGTTGCAAATATGCTCAAATTGAAATATTTATGTCTTGAACTGTTAAAGTAAAGTTCATGAAAGTAAAGATATATAGACATAGGTAAAAAAATATCAAACTATGCATCAGAAAAATGTTTAGTTTTTCTAGAAATTGCGTAAAAAATCATTACGTAGTTAAATTTTGATAGCCAGCATTTTAATTTTATTTAAAAAATTAAGAGAGAAATTTGTACTCAAATTGAATAACTACAGCTTCAAAATTTTATTTTACAAATATCCAAACGCCGTTCAAGTATGCAAAATTATACCAATGTTTTTAATTTAATAGAAAATTCAATACAACACTCCTGATTTTCCACATATCGCTGTCAGTTTCAAAATTTGCATACAGCAAAGTATAATCACTTCTTATGCGAAATATTTTCATGGTTCGTTCTGCTCATTTTTCTCATCAAATTTATCTTTTCATGCGTTTTCGCTTTGTCAGTTAGTCGTAACTTTTTATTCATAATGAAATTTTTACAGTGAGTTCAAAACGAGGTCGATTTTGCCGCGATCTCGATGTTTCCTATTCCGATTTGTTCGTGCCATCCATTGAATGATGGTGGAATTTCTTTCTCGTCGCTCGGCTTTCAAGAAGCTTTTAGAATTTCTCCGGAATGATCGCTTGAAAGCCCGCGAAAGTATCTTATGATGGAACGTTCGTTTCACGTTCATTCCGCGTCGGTAATTACGAATAATCGTGTTTCGAAGTAATTCGACGTTTAAAAACACAAGTACCTGAAGCTCGAAAAATCGAAGATTTATGTGTTTCCAAATTATCGAATATTTTTAAAACTATTCATACCAACATTTTAAAATATTCCTGACATATAATGTGTCTATATCTTTGATCCGTCTGGTCAATTTATTAATATTAATCACTATTGTGATTAATATTAATAACCTGGCCAAACGGGTCGAAGATATAGAAACGTTGTTGATTATTATTCACTAGCGAGAAAAAATTATTTGAAGTTTTATTCCTGACATACTCGGCATTATTTTTGTAAAATATACATCTCGCTCTTTTCCCAATAATCTATAGTGAAATAATTAGATACCATATAATAAAGTTATATTTATGGATTTTGAAGAAATAACTGTTCCAATTATGAGAATAAGTTAAAGTTAATAAAAATTTATTTAAAGAAGCGGTACATTTTTAATCAATCTAGATTATCTGTCGTATTTAGTACAATTTATATCACTTATTTTATTTTAATAAAACCGTACTATAATAGATGACTTCAAGCACCATTTTTCAGCGAGTGTTCGATTATTAAATGGATTATACGGTGAATGTATTTACGCCCGCGAATAATTCTCGATTCTAAGCGAGCGTGGCGAATTAGACTGAGAATTTAACTCGTGCCGAATTTCTGCGCTCGAGCACTAAAAAAAGCCGGAAACTTTTCCGCTTCGGGTCAACGGGTCTGCGTGTCCAGTCGATGCGTGTTCACCGAAGCGGCGGTACTTTGTGCCGATGACAACTTTGTATGGCTCTGATCATCGGATTTCGCGCTTGAAATCCGCCAAAACAAAAATTTCATGCGTGCCAAACGAGTAATTAAAACAACTCTGCACGAAGAGCGATGATACATTTTTGGATATTTTTCCTTTGTCATAGTAGGTCTTTTAGATGTTTAAAAACTTCTTAAGATCGGAGAAATTTGAGATGCTCCGCTGGTTCTGGAAATTACGAAAAAATTTGAAAATTCCTTGTGTTGCAATAATTAAAAATAAAATTAATACTGTTCTAATCAATTTTCTTATTTTACAAATAAAGACATGTTACTAAAAACTACCTAAGAATAAAACTATGGTTATAAACATTTTAAATTTAGATTTTTCTTTTATTCTGTGTGCGTTTTGTAAATCACATAGAAAATAATATCAAAAATTTACACACTCTTTTTTTTAAGAGAAGTCAAATCAATAATTCAAGCATTTTTATATTTTCCAAGCAACCAAGCAAGGTGCCAATTTGTTTCCCTATAAATTCTAAGTCTCAGCCAGATCTCTTTATCACTAATTAATTGCTTGCTTCATATGGAGCCATGAAAATCGCTAAACACGATATTTTTGTTTCATAGCTTATGGAGCAACGAAAATTGTCAAACGTGATATATTTTAGCAGATTAGACACGTTGCTTTACGCGATCTGTATTCCTCAATTAATGCTATCATCGCGCTCGAGTAGCCCGAATAGACAGCGCAGTCCCGACAAATTCTCCGATTATAGGCCACATCTCGCCGTGAATAAAGAGTTGGTGACCCTTTATGGAGCGTCACGCGTATTATTTATTCACGTCACGGGATTGAAGAATGCCCGGATCCCGTACCCAACGGTGAGACTGAAAGACGACGAAGAAAGGGGATGAAGGATAAGACGGCAACGGGCAGGGATAGAGCGGGGGGTAAAGAGAAGAGGCGAGAGCGACAGCGAGGATGCGAGGAGTAATAAGTCGAGATAACGAGCTTTTCGATTCTCTCCCCGGGTCGAAACGGAAAATTAATTAAGTGACTCCCAGGGTTCGCCAGGCATTCTTAACCTTGGAAGACACAATGAACGAGGAATCGTGCTCGTGCGAGAGCGAGATCATGCCCGGAGAGCGACGGAAGAGATCTTTTGAAGCGGAGAACGAGAGAGAGAGAGAGTTGGTCGGCTATCAGGGTCATTAGTTACGGATGTCTCGTCGAAACCAGGGCCACTCTCGTCTCGATAAACAGGAGACCCATTTCGAGACATCGAGGAGGACAACAGGGTGGGAGGGCCCTCGCGAGAGATAGGAAAAAGAGGCACGCGGAGGAGGCTTACAAATAATAATTATAGTAATATAACGGGCCGCGCGTCCGTTATCGAGGGACCCTCTCGAGTGAGTGCACTACGTTGTTCGTGAGATATGCAGTCCCGGCCGCTCGTTTCCATCTCGTCATCGCGATCGTCGTTCATTTTTGGGCTTCCCCTTTCATCCGCGGCTCCGGACCACCTCTTCCGATAGCATTCCCGATAGCACGCGAGCGACGTTTGTGAGATGTACCTGTCGTTTGTTGAGTCGAGCGGGCTCCATAAATTCGAATAAATTCTTCATGTTCTTTTTATTATTTGCTCAATATTGGTGAGCAAAATAACGGGTAAAGTCCATTTTTTATCCCAAGAAATATATTGTACTACTTAAAACAGTTAAACGATTATTTCTTCAAACTCAATAATATCACACGTATATGTGTATTAATAACTGTCTCTAAAGTTTCAAGAATTGCAGAAAATTTATTCTAATAATCGAATTTGGTAAATGTATTATTAAAAATACAGCATTTTAAACTTGTTGGTTCAATGTCTCTGTTTGTAATAAATTTCTTGAGAGAAATTTAAAGAATTCATCAGAAAATTAGAAAAATCTAAGACTAAAATATAAAAACGTATCCACAAGTTACATAAATATTTCGCGAATGTTTGAAGAAAGGTACCTCGAGAGAAACCAGGTGTATCAGAATTGCACCGATCGGATTCGAGGCGAAATCCGAGATTCAATCGAAATCGACGTGGTATTTTGACGCCTCTGCGCGGCGGTCGCTTTGTCATGCTCGTCTTACTTACGCGAACACACGTGAAAGGGTCCGGCAATCTGACTGTCCTGTAGAAGATACGAGGAGATTTTCAGCGGCTTAAGGGGAGTTGCAGGGGGGACGAGAGTTTGAGCCGTGGTGGAGAGACGGAAGAAATTGTGCAGTACGAAAAGAGAGAACACCCTGGGAGTTCCGAGGGAGTTCTCTCTTTTCGGTATGGTGCACCGAAGTAGATTGCACGGGTGTCACGCTTAATCGGATAACTTAGATTTGAAAGCCGGACTTTGACTCCTTTATATAGTGCATGAACGTACACGCACACGTGTGTCAGCGGTGCTCAACTGCTTTTACTGATAAAAAATTGCCAATTAAAACTATTTAACTCTCAACAATTAAATATAAACAACTGCTGTAGTAGCATAATGTTTGAGAAACTTTAAGAATAAAAGAAATATCAAACAGTTTGGAAGTATATATTTATAGGATAAAAGAATAAAAAACCAATAGAAACGTTGTAAACACAAATAAAGGAATTATAGCCAGTTTGCAGTCAAATATTAACCCTTTTTTTGGATTTTTAATTACTGGCAAAGAGAAGATTGTTTCATATATATACATATGTATACATATATATTTTCAATATGAATCCAAACTTCTTGATACTTCTTTTATTTTCATTTTTTAAATTTGACAAAACCTTGATACGGTTACACTCGAACTATTAAAAATTGATCACATAATGTGGAATACGATTAAAGGGATTTGGCGAGAAACTCACGAGATGACAAGCAATGTAATTACAGTAAGGCTTATTCGATTTTCTATGCGTGTCGTCCATATATGTGTACACGTTCTCTCTCCGCTGCCGATCTGTCCGTCACGGTACGCGCGTGCACGCATGTGCGTGATGTGCTCGGCCCGCGTGCGTGCGAAAGCATGAAAATCGCGGCAGCGACCTGTAATCTGCCGTAGCGACCAGCTCCGGAGTCGCATAAATACCGGAATTATCCAGATTGAAGTAAAATATTTTTACGCCGCAAAAACCCGATCGTCGAGAGATACGTTTGCATTTTCCGAGCGTGAGCGCGAGTGAAGTCGCGCGTGCATGGCTTCCTGATCTCGGTAGAACCGTTTTATTTGCGAACTCAGGTAAAGATCCGACGATTTCCTTCGATTCCCCAACTACCATCGCTTTCTCTGTTCTGGAGGCCTTTCACCGCTCTTCCGCTTTCGTCTTCCCGCAGTACTTCCGATAAAAACCGCGCTCGAAATTACATCCGCTTGAGGGTGAATCCGGACGAGGAGGTGAAAAGAAGTACGGAAAAGAGTAGAAATCATGCCGTGACGCTGCACGAAGTCGAGAGGCTAACTACTCGTTTATTCACTTCTGTTCAGTCATCACTGTAATTCTGGCCGAGAATATTCCAGAGGACAAGTAGGGACATTTCCTATCTCTTTCCGCTCTTCCTTTTTCACAATACTTTAAATAATCAATTAATGATAAAGGCAGTAAGTTTAATAATTAATGTTAATAACGACCGGAGATTAATAACTTTTATATTGCATTAATTTCTTCCTCTAAGGTTGTTAATTATATAATACATAACTTTAACTTCATTAAATGATTTTTTACTTAATTACTATCGAATTTTACTACATATAGTCAATCCTAGCACATTTACAGTTGACAATCTTTCAAGTGGAAGCAAAACTTTTATTGGATTTGACATATTTAATCAGAAAAAAGATTTGCGTTTTTAAATGGGATTTAAGAATAATGCGACTGTTACGCCTCGTATAAATTATGAATCTCCAAATTAAAAGCCTGGCATAAACCCTCAACATCTGCAGCTCCTGCCGCCGCCCTAAATCACGCGGAACGCATTAAACACGTCACGGCCGTGTCGCAAGCTCTCCGCTACCCTTCAACCCGGCAGGAGGGTTAAGGGCGACAATTCCTCTCGCGCGACTCTTTTTCCACCCTTGGTTGCTGCTCGTACTGGAGAAAATCGTAACGTTCGCTGAGAACGTCGTAAAAGCATTGAAACAATATTCTACGTCTTTAACCATACGTTAGTCGCTATTTTTGATCTATGAATTATTGCAATGTATCTCATAGATGTACCAATTTTCCCATTATTTTTCTCTGTTTTTTGAAATAATTTTTTTTCATTAGCACTTAGCTAATAGACCGGGTATTAAAGTACATAAAAAACATAAAAATAAATTAACAAATATTAAGAAAAATAAGAAAACTTAAAGAACTGAAGGTTAGTAACGGTTTAAAATAAATATTGTAGCCTGAATATGTATTTATTGGATGCTGCGACTAACAGAGAGAGTTAAGAGAGTAGCAACAAATGATTTTATTCATTTTTCCAAATTCATGTTAATGCATTTGATGAATCATTGTACAAGACAGAAGTGCAGAGACTTAATATTTTGCATTACAATAATAAAATGTTTTAAACAATTCTTTTTCTACTTTTTGTAACAATGATTGATAGCTAATTATTACATTCTTAAATTATTCATTTTTAATTAAGAAAAATATTTTCCGTATTTTTGTTCTTAAGTAACTTGAATTAATGTTAACAAGATTCTTTCATGTTTCGAGATGCTTTGCAAATATTAAATAATGAAGATATCAGTTCTCTAAAAATTAAATTTTCTGTTGATAGTGTATCTTAAACACATTTATTCGGCTTAAAAATTACGCTTTTCTCAAATTTGCCAATCTGGTCCATTTAGTTCACGCGCGTAAACATAAACTTGTACGAGGATAAAATTTGTCCGACATTGTGTGTGTGATGTCGCGTCGAGGTCTGGAAGGGGGTGGGGGGTTCGAACCAGTGGTAGCTCGTCGGGAGTTGGCAGCCCGTTCTCTTCGGGGTGCGCGTTCTCACCGGAATGGATGTAACGGCAAGTGTAAGGGGGTGGCAGTGGATAATATTTTAAAACGAGCGCGAGTCTGTTGCGGGCAGAGCTCTCGCCGATGTGGCTCTCGCACAATGCTGAAGAGAGCACGACGAAGAGAGCGCAAAACAGAGGGCGGGAGAGGGTTGCGAGGGAGGGAGAGGGTTGTACGTAAAGGAAGGGCGTGCCCACTGTTATCTGGCTTGTTCCCCGGATGAAATATCGGCTAGCAGTTTCAGGCCTTCTTTTCCACTCCTACCTCGATCTTCTCCTCCGAGTCTTCCTTGCTCGTACGCCTTCTTCCTCTTCTGCTTCCCTGCGTTCTTCTCCTCCGCCTACCGGATTTCTCCGCGGCGCTCCTGTAAAGCGAAAACTTTTTCCGCGTGCGCCATTGTCAGACTTTTGATTGCGTTGGGATTTCCGCTCCCCTCCCTCCCTCCACGTTTTCTTTTCTTCTTATTTAAATTTGTCTTTTTTTTTTGTGGTTTCTCTTTTACCACACCTTCTCGTATTTTTCATATATCTCTTCTAAACTCGGCGTATTCTCTTTAGCTTTCTCTTTTACCTGCAATTTTTATCTTACCGACAAGCACTTCTTTTTCCCTACTTCTCATTTCTATCTTTGAACTTAATAACTTGATGTTTCTCTCGATGCTGTATATCGTACTTTACTTTTTATCTTAATCTTTCTACTCGAATTTGCTCATTCGTCTGTAACTTCTTCGCTTTCGGTTCATTGTGTTTTTATAATTCGATACATCTTTTATAATTTTATCTTCAACGTTCTGTCTCCGATATTTTGTTTATAACTTTTTATCTTCAAAACGGATTTTTACCCTCGAAATCCCAAATTTTGTGACATTATATTTTTCTTAATACCTACTTGTTTTTTCGTCTTTATCTCTTTTGTCTGTATCGCATGTGTTTTCATCTCTCGTAAATCTATTCGAAGACATCTTTTATCATTCTTGTAAAGCAACGTCTATGTTGATTCTCATCGTATCATTATCATACATCGCCAGGGAGCCTATGGATCACTCCATCCATGTACTGGGAGCAATTTCTCTAAACGATCTCTCCAGAAAGACGAGAGAAAGAATAAATATGACCGAGGGATTATCCCATCAAAGGATAACGTACCTATGCTGCTGTCTTCTTTTGCGAGAGCACCGAATATTAAAAGCACGCGCAGCAGTACTTTTTCCATAGTATAGTACTTCCTTTTCAAGCGATGTGGAAAAACTGGGACGAGGAGATGGGTAGTGGGAGAAATCTATAGAAGGAAAAAATTTAGCAGCTTGGTCGTAAAAGCGTTCTCAAGATAGACTATATATATTATATATGAAGATAGAGAGATGATTACACACACATACAACGCGCATTTCTTCTAACAAGTATGAGTCTATCTTGCAGTCGTTGTAATTTTGTCATTGTGTCGTCGTGTTTTGTCACTTGCATTGCTTTGTGTATTATAGGTAATATTATTTTCCATAATGAAATATTTGAGACTGATTGTATGAATGCTAATGCAAATTGTCGTTCATAATGTAAGATACAATCTTACAGAAGAAAGCAAAAGCGTAGTAAAAGAGAGAGAAAGAGAGAGATGGGCAAGTTTTTTGAAAAAAAAGCTTAGAGCAATAAATAATACAAAGTATCTTGAGATTATACAACTTTTTTTAAGCAAATTCTTTGATGAAGTCAGAATCAATTTTCATTAAGGAAAATAGCAGCATTATATATACATATTTTATCTCAGCTAAGCTTTAAATTAAAACTCTAAAAGAAGCAAAATCTATTAAAAATTAAATATCTCATTATTGATTCGGCTATGCTTAATGCGCAAACCATAAGTTTTTAATTATTCAAGTTTTTAAATTATGATTTAACTCAAAAATTGTAATATCTGTCGATATTTTCAAAAGATCGCTAAAAAGAATTTATCTTTAAAGTACTATTTGTTTGAAATTATTTTTTACAACATTCTATATCTATTGATTATTTCAGTATTTGCTTTTTGTGTTGCATATAACATGATTTTAATTTGTTTTACAATGGAGTGAATTTTACAAAAATAATCACAGTGTAATTGAAAGCGTCAACCGTTTGGCGTGCAATTATGATGGAAAGGCATCGCTATCCATCGCGCTTTTGCGAACCATACATGTTTCGATCGCATACTCGACGCACCGATGTTTAATATTTGTGACCGATAGCCGGCAATGGATCAAATAAAACGAATTTGTTCCTGCTGAAGACGTCGTGATCCTTCGGCATGACGCGGCGGAATCATCAGTGTAAAGATGTAACCTGATCAATCTATCATGATAAATCGAGGTCTTACTTTTGTTTTCCAGCATGAGACTCTTTAATGTCACGCAAAATCGTAAATTGATTGAACCATATCAATCAATTGGAACATCATTAGTGTAATAATAAAAAATAAATATAAACTTTACCTTTCTGAAGATGTATCTTAAGATGTTGAAGATATTAATCATGCAACGGTTCCAAATAAAATTTTTAAATAATATTTTTTCTAATGCCAAAACCAAATTCAAATTAATTCTACACTTCAGGTTTGTCAAGACATTCCTGATTAAGTTTTTTACAAGATACTGTATAAACTCATAAAAAGATTATAATTATAATCTTTTCAATAAATATAATTATAATATAACATAAAAAAGAGAACTTCCAAGATATATAAAGGAAACTCACTTAAGGATGTTCTAGCTACAGTCTCAAACAAAAGTTACTTCAATTTGAAATTGATGGAATTCTATATTTTCTGGGTTGAAGATATGCACCACATGTACTCTTATCGTGTAAAGCATTTAAATAGTACTAGTTAATATGACATCTGGCACTGCAAATGAATATATGTATGTGCATATATATGAATATATGAATATATGTGCATATTTTATGTGCTTAACATTTAATTGATTCATAAACAAAGTTTCAGAATATTGTCAATGATGCTTCTTTATGATTTCGTTTATATAAGTGAGACTATGACTGAATAATGTAATACTCCATAGGAACTCATGTAAAATTAAAAGTTGAATAGAATGTGACCGATTAGAGAATCTGTTTTAGGTTTTTGCATACGAGGTCAGATAATAAATAGAAACAATCTATTAAATTTCCAGGTCATTGTCAATATTAAAAATGTTAGCGCCAGAACATCCTTAAGATCTGAAAATTATTCTTTCTTTCTTACAATTTATTATCTTGTATAACTCTAAGAAATACATCTCTCTCTCTCTCTCTTTCAAAAAAATAAGAACACGAAAAACAATATAGTATCTGATCACTTTAAATTCTATATGAATACCTCGTATAGCGCGAAGGAAACATTTTTACGAAAGTGTGACATGATGTGTGTGACTTCCTCTACCTCGAATCCGAGTCATCATGATGTTATCATCAGCTATAATCCTGATCGTGCGTTGCACCGGAGAGACACGCAGTCACAAATATTCACGTGGCATAGCAGAGGCTCGGCGAACCTACAATCTGTCGGATTAAATTGTAATCATCGGCTAATCTGTCTCGTAGGATCGCAATCTACTCGAAGCAGAGAATCAATCGAACCTGCTCTTTTATCAGACTCTTCAAGTGGACCCCGGCGATGAGAAAAGAGACAAAGATTCTATCTCAAATTTATCTGTTGCGTACATATCATGAGTTTTTTTATATTATACTATCGCAATCACCCAGTTTCTTTGTTATGAATTAATGCATCGTGTGCACTTTTTATATGAATTTATCAAACTGTTACTATAAATTATGTGGATCAGGATAGATAATGTGCATAAAATTGCGTTAAGATTTAAATGAGAGTCACGAGTGTAATTTAATTTTATTTTAAAAATTATTATATCATACTTATTAAGAACGTACTTATTTACTCGACATCTTAAATTATTTGACGTGTTTTTTCTTTCTAATTTTTAATTTTTAATTTGAGAAGTACGTCGTAAAAAATATCAATGTATACATAAATAGACAAGAAATGTGTTTTACGACATCGTATTTGTTGCTCGAAGCTGAAATTTCGTGTTAGCTATCCTCCTCTGGGTTTATATTTAAACGAGATATTAGGTACACCGTTTTCAGTGAACCATTCAGTATATATCCCTATTAAATATAATATCAAACGAAATTAAGCAGCACTCTCTTACCGACCGACTTCTTTTAGACGACCGACACTCTCTACGCGATGCAGCAAAGGTTCCGCACGATAAATCCTCCTCGAGTAAGGAAGCCAAATAACTTAAACGCGATTTCGCGCGAGTGTAGAAGCGTTTGGAACGAACGAGCCGGGACGAGAAAGAAGAGAAGGTGCAGGAGGGAGAGGCAGAAGGGAGAGGAGAAGAAGGAAGAGGTGAAAGAGGTGGAGACTCCGAAAAGTAATGTGAGAAATACGACGAGGGCCGAGGCGCGGGTCAAGAGGTACCGGTCGAAACGCAGACGAGAGAAGCGAGAGGACGGGGAGGGCCGGGAAGATATTTGGAACGCTCAATTCGAGGTACAGGAAGCGGAGATATCGGCGTCCGACGAAATAACCGAAGAATCTTATGCTCATTTCGCGAGAGCCGCCAGCAATCCCGTATCGGACTCGAGATCGCATTGTCACCACCGCCATCCCTCTACCCTCCCCACTTGTTCTGCCCTCCGCGCTCTCGAGTACAGCATCTCTGACACTCGCACGACACTAAATCCAGCACAATGGCGCGGGTGTAACGCTATATAACGTGTTCCGCGGGTCGATGCCGCTTTACCTCGCCCGTTCGCTTCGAATACCTGGGAAACTTGTATAGGATGGTGCAGAGCTAACGCCCATCTTCCAAACTTTTGAATGCGAATATAAATCAATTGGGAATGTATTTAAGAGAAAAGACACAAGATGTGTTTACGTTTTAAAATTATAGATATTGAAAGCAATGGCGAAGGAATGGGAAAATAGTCGAACATTAATAATCAGGAAGCATTTAAATAAACGGCAAAGTCTAATCTCTTGAGATTATTGTCTATATATCGAAGTATCAAAATACCTAGTCTCTTCAAATACGAAATAATAATACCATACCAAGTATTATTAAATATTAAATATTAATAATACTGTAAGTTTTAAGTTCATTACAGTATTATTAACACTCCAAGTATTAATGATACTGCATAAAACGCAATTGATAATGATATGAATATATATGCTAGTGAGAATAAAAGGATGATAACCATTTATGCATACATATTCAAAGATTAGAAATTGACATTGACTTTGAACCTTCCAGTATAAATATCCATTTCAACGTATTCGCCTTTACGGCAAATTTGCATTCAATATCGCGATGACATCTTTAGCGGTGTTTATGGATCCATAAAGATTTTCAATCAACAAGATTTAATCGGCGAATAAACATTACACATAGGAAATTGTTATCCGAATTACGAGTTACAACACATGTACTACAAATGAAAAAACGGCCATAGCTATTTTCAGACTTTGACCCTCGTTATCACGACGTTACTTGTATTACATTGCAATTTATATTTATAGATTATTTAAAAACGAATGCAGCTTTTACGAGATTCACGCTTAAAAATAGTGAGACAAGTCGCTTCCGTTTCCAAAGTGCTTTTAGAATATTTAGTAAAACGTACATATCGAACGTTCATCGAATCTTTAGTGATATTCTTGGCGACGTTGCCGTTGACTTTCAAGTCGACTTTCGATCGATGCTATCTGGAGCCATGAAAGCGCAAACTCTTTCCAAAAGTAGCGAAGCCTCCCAAGAATAGCCAAGTAGTACTCGGAAACGATTTCCCGAAGACTCATTCAAAGATCTTTCGATCTAAACGGACGCGAATTCGAAATCGAAATTGGTTATTTGAGCATAATCGTAAGGTACAATTTTTTTTACAAACATGATTTTAAACCTTCGGCCATAAGATTTTATTTCAACAATAATTTACATATTAATTCTTGAACAATTTAATAGATTTTAATGCAAAAAATTGCAAATTAATAACGGCATAAAAATTTTGTAAGTTTCTCTATTTTCGCTCTTCCGTTTAAAAAATCTGTAAGATCACATTTATTTCGTTGCATTTGCAATTGAATGTTTTGTTATAAATAATTAACGAGTGATATAAATTATTTATTTAGTAGCATGAAATATACATGTAGTATATTCTTGTTTCGCCAGTTTCGCAATGTGAGCAATTTAGTATCGTATCTATACCATATATACAATAGTGTTTCGAAATTGTTGTAGCTTTTTCTCTCCACCAATCTTTTCTATAATATTCTTTAATTAAATATTAGTATTGAGAGAGAGAGAGAGGGGGGAAGGGAGGGGGGAGAGAGAGAGAGAGAGAGAAATGTTTACTATAAAATGCACCGATACCTTTTTCCGAAGGATGCAGCTCCAGTCTGACCTATTTGTGCTCGTTGAAGGGCTAGAAACCACTTCGAGAACTTGCTCGCGATAAACGTCGATTCGCTCGGGAGAAATTCTCGATTCGAGAGAAACGCGCTCGATTCCATGGATACGACCGCGGCTCCTAATTCCTCTGGGTAGAACAGATAGAGGTGGATAGCTTGATACAGGAGGGCGATTCCAATTCCAACGGTTAACGCCTGCCCGTAGAATCGCTACCGAAGGTGTAGTCCTGAATGTTTAAAGGGAGCCGCCGCAATGTAGCCCTTATTCGTGATGCATCCACACGGCAACCGTAACAGCCCTTTGCGAAAAAGGCCGCCAATGTGGCTGATCGCTTACGAATAACGCGAAACACCTGTCACAATGTTTCATAAATTTATCCGCTATTCTAAATTTGAAGAGATATATAAAATACAAAAAGAAAGGAGTTATGATTTTTTTTAAATTTTGGAAAATACCTTAATTGCAAATAAAATAGTAATAACTTTTATGGGGAGTTAAGACCAAAGTATTGTTAAGTTTTCTAGATAAATGAAAATTTTGAATAACGAGGTAAAATGTGAAAATTTTACAATTAATCTTTTGTAAAATTTTCACGAATTTTTGGAAAAAATCGTTAACATATCTATTTAGTTTAATCAAACTATGATTGTTCCTTTCAGAAGGAAACGCGTGTGATTTGATTGATTAACAGAGAGTAAATTTCGCGTTGACCTTATTAACAAATATGAATAAAAAGGCAGAATGGAGAAACTTGAATTCGATTCTATAATTAAATCTTTTTGCTTGGATTCTCAATATTTTTGTCTTCTTTTGCCCAAGCCACCCTCTTGCTTCTAAGACTTCTTGAAATAATGCAAAGCACCTCTTTCAGACGCGGAACCCTCGCGCACCCTTGAGATCTTAATCTTCTTCAAACTTACGGATCTGCTCACGCGGTTTGTTGCCGCTTTAAGATTACACGAGAGAGTGCCGAAATGGTGTCTCCCTGGTCGGATTACGGCACGTTTGTTCTCGGGTACTCTCCTGGGGGATGAAATCGTTCCCTTACCTTTACCTTCCGCCGCGTAAGGAGATGCGTATCCCGCATAGAAATTAAAGCGCACGATAAAGCGGACTTTAAATCGCAATTAATTAAATCATTAGCCACCGCGTTTCTTTTATAACCACAGTAACTGCTCCGAGGATGTTGAAATATCTTTAAAAATTAATAAAGAGAGACGAAGGTTAAAGAAGAGAGAATGGAAGGAGATATTTTATTAATATTTTGGATTTTATATTTTTGGATTTTATATTATCATTTTAAATTGTAAATAATAAATATGATATATCATACACAATGGAAGAAAAAAATTTACATGTATAAATAAGTGTAAAAATATAGTAACATATTAGTAAAACTGATTGCAAAATGTTTTCGGACTAACACAAAAGTTGCTATGCATATAGTGCAATTTTCATTGACGAAGAACAATTAACATCTGTTTATTTTTCTGTTCCAGGTAAGGAGCCGTTGCAGCCACTCTCATATCGAGACAAATTCAAAATAGGTAAGATCAATTTACAGATCATCTAGTTATCAGTACAGATTAATTCAATCAATTTACAAGTATCTTTGTATCTCGCGCTGCCTAGATTCTTCTAGGAATCGTCTACGAATAATGCCTCGAGCATGTTTGACATATTTCCTTTAAAGTGCCCGAGCTACCGTCCTGATACGAACAGACGGATTCGGCATCCTTAGCCTAATTACAGGGCAGCTCTCCGAGCACCTGCGCCTCTTCTCTCATTTCGTTTTCGTGCTTTTGCAACAGACACCCATGAGCCCAACACGGATATGTGAGAAACGCGATTCAGACTTCCCCAACCTCCTTGTCCGGTCAACATTGTTCTTATAACTGCGGAGGCCTCGAGGCATCAAAATTACTTACAGCCTCTATTACATTAACTATTGTAAAATGGAACTAAATTGTAAGAGTAGGAGCGATATCGTACCACAATGAATTAAAATTGTAGCGTAGTATAACATATAAAAGTCTATTTTCAATTTGATATTCAAAATAAGAAAGAAATATTATTTAGGCAAGTTCAAGAAATTAAAATTATTATATTATAGTTGTAACAAATAACTATAAAAAAATAAAACAAAATTAAATTTATACGTTTGTTAAATAATCATTTTTTTACTGTCTTAAAATAATAATTAAACAAAATAATAAACATATAAAAAAAATTTAATCAAAAGATTTTTAAAAAATTATATTTTAAAACTGTAAAAACAAGAAATATAGATAACAAAATTATCTTCATGTCGTTTATGAATTCCAAAGAATTTGTCTTCTCCGCGTACACTGTAAGACGGTACTGGTATATTCAGCAGAATTCAATCACGTATCCTGAAGGATTTCAAGAGGTAAACCAAAGATTCAACAGATGGAATTTCTAATTTAATTTCACGAAAACAACTTCAATTGTAAATATAATTTTTATGATGAATGAAAAGTTTAAAAAATTGAAAAGAGAATTTTAAATCGTGGAAGCTATATTTATTAATTTGATATGCATACAATTTCCGGATATTAAAGCCGTACAAAATTTATAAATGTTCTACCTAAAATCAAGAATATCAAAATTTCCAGAATTATAAATTTTTCAAACAGAATTTTTAAGTCTTTAATCATTTACTAAGAATTAAAAATGTTATTGATTGAAAACGTAAAATTGAAGATTAAAAAATTGAAAGATTTAAGAATATTATAGCTGTATTTTGCTATTTACCTACGTACTAAAGACAATTTTATAAAAATGATAGCCAAATAATTGATATAAATGATACAAATCTGCACTTTTAAATTGAACGAGCTTTCAGTTGGTTACTTCAAACTTTTTACGCGACTCGCATGTCCATGCAATTCTTCGATACACGATAGAAAAGTGCGATTACAATGGTCATTCCGTGATACGGGATGTAATCGGAAACTGATATAACACCTGCGACAAAAGCCCATTCGAACGAACGAAAATTACCTTCGAGAGCTAAAGGAAACTACTGCAACGTGCTGTACAGTCTCCATTTTTTTCAATTACAATTAATCGAAAGATCTTTTACATCTTAAAATACTGTATACATTCCCATACGGAACAAATCTCCACCGGACAGCCTCTAGACACTCAGAGGACAACTTATGTCCTAAAAACATCCCAAGGACGTTCCTTAGAGATTTGTTCTGTATGGGTTGACAATGCGTTATCCTCCTAATATTTAATCTATACCTTCATCAGATATCAATGCACTTGCAAGAATTTATTTTTCGTATTTCTAATTTCTCTAACTTCATCTAACGTCGAAGCGTAACTCCGGACTCTAAAGAATTTTCATTCCTCTCGCTCCTTTTTCAATTTTCTTTCGCAATTTTTATAAGCAGGTCTTCGGTCACATCGAATTTCTCGTGACGTCGCGATGTCGAAGCGTTCGAAAGATGCGACACAACGGAATGGGACGGAGCGAAGGTGGAAAAATGCGCCCGTTCTTTAATTAACTCGCGTCGTGCTGGCCAACTTTATGAGTCGCCGCCGTGGAAATACGTGCTACGTTTATTAGCACGATGGTCTTTGACCCGTGTCTCGGTTGTGCAGAGCGGCACAGAGGACGCCGATCGTGCAGGAAACTCTATGCGGAAGATTTAATATATTGCCTTTGATATATTTTTACATCGGGCATTGAAGAAATTTCTTTCGAATCGTGTGAACAAAATGGTTAGAATTTTGAAATTGTAAGCTCAAAACGTAAATGTATTTTATGTGGACTACCTTTCACACAGAAAGAATGTAAACGCTCGAAATAAAAATACATCTATCTATAAATTTATAAAAATTGGAAATTTAAATTCGATATTTAAATAAATTCCTGATGTTAAGTATTGCATTTAAATACTGACAGATCTCATTTCGAGTATTTCTATTCTTCCAAACATTATAAAAAAATTCATCTAATTTAGGGCCAAAAATTAAAATCGATATCGATTTTAAAGTTGGCAGTTTTTCGGCATTTCTATGTCCGACAAATCTAGTCGGCGCGGCGGCATGTAAAGATTTGCCAGACGGGTCGATAAACAATTGAAATTTGTTTATTAATATTTACTGGCGAAGAAGAGTTTTAATTATGAAAACCTCCGAAAAATTTTTTTATGATAATAATTTCAAGGGTGTTTTGGATAATCTTCCTAAGATTTTTGAAGCAGTTTTCCGCGCAGTCTAAACCGGAGATTCTTCGTTAACGAGACCCCATTTGTCATCTGGTGAGAAACAAATACAATAATAATGACAGAAAATTAAATGTAACGAACTTGGGCTCGTCGCAGACTCACGTAATGAAAGAATTACGAATCGTTCTCGATGCTCGATTCGTCGGGAAGTATCGAATCAACCCGGCGCGTCGTCCCGACAGAAATACATATACGTGCCCACATACGCACACACACACGTACACACATACACGCACGCGCGCGCGCGCACGGAGACACAGTTTCGCGTTTCAATATTTACGGGCTGAAATATTCACGAAATCACACCGGGGGTGCGGCGAATGCAAGGGAATGACTTGCCGGACGCGCGCGCGTTCAATTCGGATGACGCGTCGCGACGCATCGCGCGGTCTCGTTCGCACGAAAATTATATACATCAAGAGATGTCGGCGTCGTGAATATTTGATCGGCCGTTGCGCGCGCGCGTCATCAATTATTCCGCCGCGGCGCTTTTTCGTAGGCGGCCAGCGCGCGATAACGCGCGCGTTCCCGCCGTGACAGATGTCCATTACCAACGCGAACACGGCGATTTCCAGTGGCGATAATTGAACCGCGAATAGCATAGTCGCGTCAAGCGGTGGCGAGCAACGCGTTCGCGATGAAGGATCGTTTTCTTCCAGCGCGAATTGTAGGATGAGAATCATTAATGATCCCTGTTGTTGTTTTCCTGCGCACCGACCGACGTCTTCTTGCATAGAGATGGGATGCGGCGCGCAGTGAGTTGAGCAGCAACAAGGGCCATTAATGATTTAGTATACGAAATATCATGTTGCAACTTCGTTTCCAATTCTCCAGAATAGCGGTTTTCATCTGTGGGATGTATCTCTCTGGAGACATACGATATATTTATATTATATAAGAATAGGTGGGGAAGTAACTTAGAAATATATTCTACACCTCAAAAAAAGGATTCTAGTTGCGAAGTGAAATTTCCTGTAATTCCATATTCTGAGCCAAAACTTTTACAAAAAGAGTATTTTTCTTCCAATAAAGTGGACTAATCATGAAAAATCTATTTGATATTATTCTAACAGTTTGCCTCTTGTATTACGAGGAATATGTTTACTTAAAGCGGAATACCCTCTAAAGGTCATACACAAACCTTCCGTAACCCGTAATCCGTATGCGTAAGCGATTCCGTCAATCAGACTTAACTGTACCCCTCCACGTTTTTCTCCGTAACTGGAACACTCAATGCTGATTGGTCAATTTCCTCACGGTTACGTCTTATGTCCTTAAGTATTTTCGTGTGTGATGGCCTTTACGCTGTGTATGCCTGAAAAGATAGGCGCAGTAAGAAGGAAACAAAAGAAACCGCGATATTGTTTTGCAAATAACCTCTCTGTGCAAATAACGATCAGAGTCTCATCGAGACCGTGAACGTGTTCAGACGTGTCGAAAGTTTTGAAGTGATTTCATTGACCGCAATACACGATCCAGGCAGTATTGTTTTATGTCTTATTATTATTAATTTTTGTCATGAGTGAAGTTGAAAAATTTTTAGAAAAAATCAACTTGAAAACGTACTGGCCTTTTTATATTTATACGATATATGACGTGCTTAAAAGTTTTACTGCAACTAAAATTAAATATGTTGTTAAGATTTCAAAAAGAATTTTTAATAAAATATTAAACTTGTAAAATATGTACTATCTCTGATTTTTCTAATTGTATTTATCAATAAATAAATTTCACAATAGTTCCCCTTTTTTATTTAAAAAAATCCAGTAAGGATATATAATATTCCTCCTAAAACAATATTATATAATCTGTATACAAGAAGAAATTGGTGAACAGTAAGATTTGTATTGCAGATACAAGATGAAATTCCTCTAACTCTAAGAATATCGTGATTAGAATATTTTCCTCTTAATTTCACAAGATTTCTCTTGAAGCTGTATATAAAAATAAAATTCTGTAAGATTTAGAGGATTCCGCTAATATTAACAATAAGATTTTTGGGGGGATGTAGAAACGGTCCTGGAAAACTAAGTTTTAATTTCTCCGAAGAGCTTCACTCGGAGACGATCGTTAAGAGTTACGTGGATTACGAATTGTTTGCCAACGCGAAGTGGAAAGGCACACGTTATTACACAGACTAGACGTAGGCTGTTGCCGTCCAGTGCGTTATTTCCAACAAAATACAGTTTCCAGCGCGAAGATCGCGGCCTCTCGCCTTCTCGCGACTGCGTTAATTAGCGAACTTTATGAATGCGCCAGCGCATATTAATCCCGTCATTTCCATACGTCGCCGGCGGAGCCGATTCACGTCGGCGTCGTGTAACGGCATTATGAGCGTATTCCATTATTTATAATGTAATCGGGGCCGCGCTTTTGTAGTCTGGCGCGTTACGTAATTAGCACGGGAATTATCGGCGGCACGATGGCGACGGCGGTGACCGACATTTTGGCGAAGCCAATTTTAGCCGCGAGCGAAATTGTTGCGAGCAGAATTTGCTATAAAAATATACACTTCGACGCGGCATTTAATTAGCCTTTAATTCCTCGCGCAACACAGATGGCCGCTATATTTGCTCGCGTTACATATTTTATTTTCCTTTCTTCAATTTTTTTCGTCTAAATAATATAATAACGCTTTAACAATAGTTCAAACGGCATGTATTCTGCTTCATAAAAAAAATATGAGCTATGAAAAACACCAAGTATTGATTTTCCTTTTCACACACGAGGTGACTGTGAAATGAATTGTTTGCACCGAATAAACGCTAAACGTAACGAGGCTTAAAAATAATTTTGTAAAAGAATGAATCAATTATATCAACCGTTCCTTCATTGTGATACATTGACGTTAAAATATCAGAAGTAGTAATGCGATCTACATAGAAGTCTAACTCGTTTGTTGTCAAATCATGAATCAGCTTGTTACGAACTGTAATCAGGTTACCAATCTACCGCGTAGATCACAGCACAAAACGGTAGAAAACAGATTATACATATTAATTTACGTACGAAGTGAGCACATATTAACACTTTCGTACATGTTATATATAATTTATGTTATGTACATACAACGGCACGCGAGTAAGCTTGCATTCATCGAAAATAATACGTTGTTCTAAAAAGTATTAATTAATTATTTTGTTTATTATCGAATATCGAAGTTGTCAAACACGCACGTAAACGCGGTGTAACATATACGGTAAACATATATATTGTGCACAATATTATCGGCCAGCGAGAACCGGTGATACTGTCGATGTAATTGGATCGCTAGAGATCGCGCACACTGCCGCGGAATGAAAATATTATGAATGGGTCATACGGGAAACACGATCGCCACTAAATAGGCCGACCGAGCAATGGCTCGGATTACGCGCTGCTATCCTAAGTGACGTCATCGCGAGATAGCTGTGTGTGTATCAACAACAGTTTCTTATTTCCGCCTCTTTGTCTCAGCAGCTATGGTGGATTCATCGATAAGTGAACCAAAGCCGACTATTGAGCACAAATAAGGATCTCACAATATCAGTATGAAGTCTCCTACTTATTTAACAGAGAAAAAACATTTCTACCATGATTACAAGTGTGCATTTATTTACATTGTATATAAACAACACAACACATGAGTTACGTGGAACCTTACAGACCTAACATAGCAGCTACAATCGACCAATCAGAAAATAGGAACAAGATCGCGCTTCTCTCATTAGGACTCTAGTACTACCGAAGCGACCATCTTGAGCAGCTGTCTTTCTAAGCGTTAAAAGGAGTATAAGTTTTTACGTTCTTTTTCAATATTACATTATTGCATCTCGCCACTACGGCAAAATGGGTACATTTTGCCGTAGTGGACCAGTTCGCAGAGGTATTCATTTCCGTATCCTGCCGAGGATGTAACCATTACGAGCCCGCTGCACTGACGTTACGGCATCGTTACAAAAAATCGTTATTTCGACCCGGAGACGGAAAAAAGTGCAGGATCGCAGCAAAGCGCATCCGGTGTGGATGAATGTCGCTCGCGGACGCTGACGCCCGCGCGTCGATATCGGTTATCGGCGTCCGCGGGCGTCGTCTGATCGATGACCCGCGCGATAGAAATGACATTTCACAGGACGTCGTTTCGTTTGCTCGCGTTTATCTAATTTTTTTTTCGCGATCGCTCATCGGACTTTGACAAACTTGAATAAAGTACCGAATTAACGGCCAGCTTTAATAGAAAAGTTTGCCCCGAACTGGGTGGAAAATTTTCTATTTAATAAAAATGAATTCGGTTTTTCTTGCAGAGCAAATTTAAACCATCATGAAATTTTTCGAAGAATGTAATTTAAAAGAGAATACAATTTAACATGTAAATTCAAACTGCTCTCACTTCCAATTGACTGTTATATTTAGATGGACACTTAAATTTTAAATCTGTCATTGATGCAAAATTATAACATTTTGTATACAAATCACTTAAGGGGTTATACCTATTTGGGTACATCGAAAAAATCTATTTTTTTTAAATTGCATTTTCTTAATGTACATTATCGTTCTGGAGATAGCTGAAAATGCAGATGGGCACTTTATGGTCCTGGAATAGATGACTCTATGTAAGTTAAAAAAAATTAGTTTTCACTATGAAAAACATAGACTTGAAACGCGATTATCTCGAAACTGTGTTTTTAAAAAATACGGTTGCGGTGACCAAAGTTTCTTAAAAACTATTGCACCGATCAAACTCAAATTTTACATGCTTATTTGTTATTACAATAGGCAGGGCCTGGACGAAGGATTTTTTATTTTGGTTAAAATTTTTTTGTTTATTGCACAAAAACCAAAATCAGTTTACCTCGAAAAATTGACTTTTATCGTAAAATTGTTGTCATTTTTGTAAAAATCAAAATTTTACCAAACCCTTCGTTCAGGCCCTTCGTAACACAATATAACTAACGCAATATTCTTTTATTTTGATTTCACATAAGCCATTCCGAAGATATCTTGGTTACCGCAAGTGAAAGTAAAAAAACGGACATTTTAGGAAAAGAGCCATATTTCCTTCATTTTTTAATATTTTTTAATAAAAAAATTTGTACGTGTACCTCAAAATATGTATTTGTTGATAGTGTTTTGTGAATTTCAATAAATACTTATTAAAACGGCAAAAAAAGTTCTTGAAAATCACGCAATTTTCCTGATCTCAAGTAGGTATAACCCCGTTAAGGGATTTAAAGACAATTGTGAAATACAAATTTTATTGTTGCAATTATTTTCCTCATGATTTTAAATTTTCAAAATTTTAATCTCAACTAATTTTCTTAATTCCGTAAAAATATTGCAGATACATCTGTTTGCAACCAGAACTCATCGTACGCTCGTATCCGCTTGTGGGAAAAATTGTGTCAATGCGAACACCCGGTATAATCGGGTCTCTTTTGATCACGATTCCGTAATAGACGAGTATGAGAACGAAACGCTATTTCGCATGCAAAACGCGACGACGAAAAATAGTGCGCGTGAGAAATGACTGTTGGCGCGCGAGAGAACGCGTGGGATTCGTAATGGTCATTGAATCGTCCTCTCGCGAATGGACGATCGATCCCGCGGGATGAAACGGACACTTCGCACGCGTGTTTAATGCACGAACATGTATAAATAACGGAATACCTTCATCAACAACGGGGTATTTTCGCGTCTACCAACCGACAAATTAACGTAAACTCGAAATAACACAGAAAAAGAGAAGATCGGACGTTTCTTTTTGCAATTTGATATACTTCTCTCGAATGTAATCTTCTGTGAGTAAATGTAACGATCTGAAATAAGATTCTTATCTTTTATGTCTTTATTTTAAAAATTTTATGTATTTTAACAAATCTAGAGGGTAAACAGGCCAAATATGTAATTAACGAGCTAACAGTTAGAAGTTTATGTATTTTATTTCGAAAGTTTTCCTAAAATTCAAAAGTAAGCAAGATATCTTTTCCGAAATGTTTAATCATTTAAATTATATTTCATGTAACTTAAAGAAAATAATGAAGTCATTTTTTAGTTTCAACAATTAACAGATTCACGCAAATTGCGACAGAGTATCGAGAACTTTTCACACACTTCTGCCAAACTGCAGCAGTCAAATTTATAGTAGATGATATTAGCGGGAGATACGATGCTCCTTTCCCTTCCCTCGCATCGATCGGAAGTAACATTATGGAGACGCAAGTTCGCTCCGGCTTTCCGCTCGGCCATGCATCTTTGGCTGCAACGGCTGCTGCACTTCGTGAGGCGCTCCCGGGACGCATAAATCAAAGTCCTCCGTGGAGACTCGCCTCGGTTACGCGCCCAATCCTCTTTTCCTCCCCTCTACCCATTCCGTCTCGTTTCCCAGCCCAGATCCAGAGACGGCAGGATTTCTAATTCAAGCTAATCCTTTTTCGCCGCTCTAATTACATTATCAATTCACGGAGGACAGGCAGGCGCGACGCGGCACGGCACACTCGCGTGTGTATTTACAAGCTGCACGGGTGCATACAGCCGTGCATTTACATGCGCTGGCCTGTTGCACGTCCCTCCCCCTCCCCCTCCGGAGGGGGTTCCAGTCCTCCGACTGATTTACGACGGTCGAATAAATTATAAGAAGCGGATGGAAGAGAGCATTAGCCCTCGCACATGGGCGTCAGGTGCCACTTCACTGCAGTTTGTGCAGTTTGCACTGTGAGAAACAAGGGCAGAGAGGGGTAACGGGGAGAACTTTTCGGTTATCGTCGCCCCCGCGACGCAATTGCATCCCCCGTCAAATTGAATCGTAACTCGTTCGGGGGGCGATACGTCTCGCGTGTCGCGCGTCAATTAACTCCGCCCACGATTACAAGCTCCAGGCTGCCGGCAATTTCGACGGGAATCGATATTACTCGACTGGCGGAATGTTGGGAACGGGTACCTCCTCGGACGCTATGTGACGCCGACACGACGCGGCATGACACGACATCGCGTCATCCGGCATCGGCGGGTCGGGCATCCCCATGGAATTTTCGACGTCGTGTGGTTTCCCTAGGAGAGTCCCGACAATTTATCCAAACAATGTACGATTCTGCATCACTATTGTTGCCCTTTCTCAACATTTTCGAAAAGTGGAAAAGTGCAATATATTTGCATATTACATGCGCATTTTGTGTGAATGTATTCGTACGCGTAGGACTTGAATATAACTTTTAGAAAGTTAATTTTATAAACTATAACTGCGCCATAACAAGAGAGAATTGTATTTTTTAAGTATTAATACATGGACGTTAAAATAAATTTTATTGGATTTTAATTTCATTAGATTAATTATTATGAGACTCAATTCTTGAATTGAGATTCTGCTGAAATTAAATACATCTGACATTAAGTGAATAAGATTTCCTCATTTATTCATACTGCGAGAGATTAATTGCGAGAATTTCTTACTTTCCACTGCTTAATTTCCACTCCTTTGCTCATCAAAATGACTCATTCAAAGTATTTGCTAAAAAATATCAGTTCCGGTCTCGAAAAGTTTCTAACTGCGAGAGAAACGCGCACGATATTTGATATCTCGCTAATCAAATCCCGAATCGACATTCAATTTAGATGCGCACATTGATCGAGACTCAGCATTCGCCGCGGTTGACCTTTCGAATCCGCTGAAACCATTCTTCGGGTTACTCTCGTAGGTGGATTCGACAAGGTGATGGGAACGGAAAAGAGAAAGAGAGAGACAAAAAGAGAGAGAGAGAGAGAGAGAGAGAGAGAGAAAGAGAGAGTAGGTAACGAGAGAACGGAATATAACGATTCCCTTTGCAACAATACTCTAGTAGTGTTTCAAACGGGGCGTCATCGACGACGGGTATGTACACATGCCGCGCGCGCAATAAGGCTGTAAAGGTTTTGAGGTCTGAGACCGCATCGGGCTGACGACATCCCGCTGTTAGATCGGTCCTTTCAAGTCGGCCGCCGCGGCAGCGGGAGGTACAGGCCTCGGCGGACCTCCGATATATTATTACTTGGAGTCATTAATGGTAAACTGCAATTCTCTTCTTTTTTTCCCTCCACAAGTCGGGAGAATACCTGCCATGACGTGGTGCGATGCGACAGCACGGTGACCGTCCAGAACTTGTCGAAAGGATACTAACATTGATCATAATGTGAAATATATACAAATATATACAAATATATACAAATATATAATGACCTTAAGATTTTTTAAAAAATAATCGAGTTTGTACTAACAATAAGTTAAGCAGTAATCTATTGATATATTAGAATATTCTTCTACGTATTACGATAAAGAGAATTAAACATATATTTTTCATTATCTTATTTTTATAATTAATTACTTAAGGTATAAGCAATGCGTTAATAAATTATACAAAAACAATAGCGTCACATTTTATGTACGAGTATATTTATTCTTATGCGATAGTTGAGAAGAAATTTTAGCTTTATCATTTCCGCGAACCAGACAGCTGTTTAAAAAAGACGTTCATGAGATGGAGCTAGTAGAGTAGAAGGAATAATGATATTGAAAATATAATGCATTTTTGATTAGGAAGGGGGACATTAATAATGTAAGGCGGTTCTAAAGCGGAGAAGCGCGCGCGGTGATATATAAGAAAAATTCATTTCTGACGAAGCCAGCCGTTGTTCTCCTCGGGAAGTCGAGTAAGTAATTTCAATGGAAATTTCACGGCGTTATACTTAACTCCTAAGAGGATAGATGACTGGAAACCGCGCAAGGAAGGATTTCTTGAGATCACGAGACTGAAAACGCGTTGAAAGAAGCCTTAGAGAGATGCGGTACTTCATAGAATTAGTTCTTCATTTGCAGAATTAGCGTTTCTCTTATAAACAAATAATCCTAATGTAATTTCAGTGAATTGAGAGAAAACAATATGTTTTAATCTCGCAAGTTTGACTTTCAAATAATAATAATACAATTTTTTACCAGCAAAAGTGAAAGTAATAAATATAAAAGGATACGTTGTAGTATAAAAACGTTCCTGATAGAAAAATATTATAGAGGGTACTTCTAGCATTTTCCACTTCATGTTTATAATAATAATAACAATCTCAATTTACTGAGATTTATATGTACTGGTATCGTATAATCCTCTTTAGATATTTGTAATATAACTCAGTTTTGTATCAGAAATATAATAATTATGTTTGTAATTATTGTATGTCTATAAACGTGCAAGTCGTAGCCAAGTCCGAGATTAATGCATGGTCCTTGCTTTTATACATTTTTAATACATAATAATAATTAATTAAAATGTACAACGAGATACTCATGACGTAAACAATGCACTTAAACGATACATTGGTCAAACAACATGCAAAGTTGAGTCGTCCTGACCGCGACCACATGACGCACGCGCGTCGGTTGCATTCGCATTGGTAACGAGTGCATCACCGAAGTGCGGCTAAAAGGGCGCATAATAATTTCATTGTCCGACGCTTGAGTTTGCAACAACTTTTTCGAGTTAAATACCGAGAGAGGGCTTCACCCGCTCGATTTCACGCGGTGGTGACGCGCTTTACAACCCGCGCACAATCCGCGCATGCAGTAAGTTCGGCCGCGGTAGCAACCGCATGACGCATAACGCGTCAGCCGCAGCTGCGGCGGGCCAACGTAGTGAAAAAGGCACTTCGATAACGATGCGGGGCCAATAATTCTCTTATTCAACAGCGAACTCAAATGTGTTTGTTCTGGTGGGGCTTTAATTTTCATGACGAGCTCGATGTTAGAATTACGCGAATTGTTGCACGTAGTTTGTCATATTCGCTGCGATTTTTAAAAGTGCGAATAAACGACGCGTGGTTCAGCGAGCCTATTAACAAGTCAAGGAAAGAGAAGGTTTGTAAAACAAACGTATTGAAAAGAATAAGAATGGCCAAGCCACGCGTCGTTTAAGTCCGGCTTAAGAAAATGAAGAATATGTGAAGAATATATGTATAGCAATCTTTCCACTTTAAGGCTTTGTAGAACTGACAGTTCCTATGGTTCCTGCATAGAAATCGGCCCGAGATCTTGATTCAAGAAATAATGTAACCAATTAACTTACAGTTTTTATGGAAAAACGGCAATTTTATTGGCTGAACACAGCTCGAACCGATTTCTAGCATCGTGGACACAAGGCTTTAAAAACAGTGCTCGGAGGAGATTGGAAAGGTTGGAACGTACTTTTTGATGCTTCACTTTCTCAAAATATCTATATATCGCATGTCAATTAAATGTATGGCACGTTAACATAACATTAAAATTGAAAATAATATTTGGAATCAATATAGATAATAAAGTAAATTTTATATAGTAAGTTCAAGGGAACACGCACTATGATAACAACCACAATGATAATATATACCATCAGAATGCATCCAATATATATAATACGTGTTAAACAGCGCAAAAAACATACACTTTCCTTTACACTTTAGACAGAAAAGTACGTTAGTTTTGCTCAATATATTGCCCGTTCATATGTATTTATAAGAACTGTAACAAGATTTAAAATACTAAAGTCAGCATATATATATATATATATATATATATATATATGTATATAGTGTGTCTGCTCACATTCACAAATACCTCGGGAATGAAAAAAAATAACACTTGACCAATTAATACGCAACTACTTGGAGGGAAATTGTAAACTCCTTGATCACGCTCAAAGAACTTTGACGACCAGCTCGAGAGAGCGGCAGATAGGTGGTAGCAATCGAGAGCTCTAGAGGACGAAGCGATAAAGCCTGAAAGGACTCTCGAGAGAGTTCCAGCGCGGCCGCGAGTCCGAAGATTTACACGCAACGAGCAAAGAAAGAGACAGAGAGAATCCTCTCGCTTTCCGGTGCTTCGAACTTGACGAAGCGCATCCGTGGTGGATAACTCGAGTAGTGAAACACAGTCGAGACATCAAGGGATATATGTATAGAGCGGCTCTCTCGGAACTCACCGCTCCCGAGGGAGGCAACGTCTTCCCGGCGTTCGAGCGATGACCGCATACACTTGGGTCCAGGTCGCGTTTAAAGGGGCCGAGAGGGAACTCTCTGGCGAATCCCGAAGAGATCTCACCTCTGTTCTAGGATGTCTCTAAGTTGGTCAAACTTTGAACGACTTCGCTGCTGCGAATACATCTCGGAGAAAATGACGTAAATTAAAAACTATAAAGTAAAATTTTAAACGTTAAGAAATGAAGACCGACTCTGAACAATAATCAAATAAACGACAAGCTAATTCCAGTCAGGCTAGATTTTAGTGCGAAATAAAATTTATAAATTGCATAAAACGTAATTTCGAGAATACGATTCGATACGCAACGATTTTACGAATTATTTTACAGACGATACAAGCAACAGACGGCTCGTTGAAGAGATGAGCGAATCGTATAGATGAATCGGTTATAGCAGTAGCGTTCTGATCGAAACATACGTCGCGCTCGGTGCTCACTCTTCTATTTCGTCTTTAGTTAATCGAGCATGTCGATGACGCCGTATATCGATTACCTGCCGCTTACGGTGTTATCGAAACGCGCTTAATTAACGGAGAACAAACTGCAGCGAGAATAACGGCGCGAGTCGAGCGTTAATCGCGATGTGAGGAGCAAAAACAGGCAGCTGAGAAATTGCCTTCGTGTTATAAATCTTTTTCTTGCCTCCTCTTTCTCAGCCCTCTGCCATTTTTATCAAGAATACGCTGGCCTTAACGATATTTTATCCTATTTTCGAGAAGCTTTCTGTTTTATCCGGGCGGAAAAAAGTTTAAATTGAACACATAATACGTGTTTTTAGTCCTCGTGCTCTTTTTCGTAGTTAACATATGCGTATACAGATGTACAAGATTAAATTCATCTTCATTTTTGCTTCCTGGTAACTTTCGAATATTTTCATCCTCAATGTCTCTTTTTCTCTCATTTGAATTCAAGTCAGGACCAGTGTTTTCACTTTAAAGGAAAATTTCCTATTTCGGAGAATTTTTTATCCTTGCAGGAAAAAAAAGGGAAAAGGGAAAATGAAGGAAAATTCGACAGAGTTGAGAAAACAATATAAAAAACATACAGATATCCTTATTAGTCCATCCCTTTTTAAATGTAACTAGTGTAGAAATTAAGAATAATCAGATAAACTCATTAGTCGATGGCATCGACTGTTGGCTTCTAACTGTGTGTGTGCGTGCGTGCGTGCGTGTGATCATTCCTACACTAATATATTTTTAATATATTTAAATGAACACTTTGTGCTTAATTTTCTTTTCCTGGGTTAAGACATAAGACACTTGTTTAGAGAGTGATTAAAACTAATCGAACGAAGTAAAATAAATAATTTGAATACATTTCCAAAATTCTTTAGCGAAATAAAAAATTAGACGTAAGCTACTTTTGAATAATAAAATCTAGGATAACAAAATTCTTTTTATGTGAAGAAAAATGCGGGGAAAATTCAAAGTAGAATATGGAAAAAAGGGAAATTTTTAACTACCTAAGTGGAAACACTGGACAGGACACGAATTCGGTTACGAACAGCCGGTCAAAATGATAGTTGGGACTTGGGCGTTGGTTCTAGACCAAGTGGAAAGGAATGGAATTGAAGTTCTTGTTGGCCAACCTCGGGCCATATTCGCGGGATTAACAGAAATTTAGGGGCGACCTTGCTTGACGACGCGAAACGGCGTACGGCCACCGCAGAACATGGCGCCGTTTCGAAGTCGGTATCGGCCAACGTAGCGAGCGAATGGGACGTTAAATCGAGGCACTCCTCTCGTGTGCCCTCCGTAATCCCATCGCATCCTTGACCTCCGCCACCATCGTTTCCACGCACGCAGTAATTTACCGCGAAACACGCGCGTCGTTACTCAGCCGTCGCTTTGTTCTCAGATTTTCTGCAAGTAGACGTCTGTCCGAGATGACTCTTTTTTTTTTGCTTAAGGATCCTTTACGATCGATAATGACGGCTGGACATGTGCCAACTAATGACTTCAGGAAAGGAATGCCCATGTTATTTATGTCTGTACTGTTATTAAATTTGTCCTCATGTCGCATTAAACCTTTCATAAGGTCAAATAGGAAACTTTGGATGTATCGTTATTGATGCTTCGTTATTTTAAATATAATTACATAATAATCTAAGCTTAAAATACAGGTATGTCAAATGTGTGTCATTACGAACAGCAAAAATCTGAATTAGCGTGTCGATACTCTCACAGTGTTCAACGCGCTGTGCTGGGAGACAGACAGAATTATAAAACTAGGTACAAGCTTATTTAGATGGATGTATAATGATTGCCATAATATAATGTCCAGGCAGAGGAACGAAAAATAAGGGGAATGAGGAAGAAGACAACGAAAGGGGGCAGCGACAAGGGAACAGCGCGAGTAGGAGAAGAAGGGAGTGGTGTAATAACTCTGTCCGTGAAAGCCTCGTCGTGAGTTCATTAGTTCCGTACCGACGCGCCACAATGCTGGTTTAGTCCGCGGTTAGGACTTTCCTCGGAAATGCTGCGGCGCCGACAAATTCAGCGAATTTACCCGCGGATTCCGTGTCGAAGCGTTTACATCACACTAGAATATTATATTTTATCCTCCCGTCGAATGTTTTCATAAACTGAATTTAGCCGCTTAAAAGTAGCCTTTTTATCCACGAGTGGAATTTATAATACTTGAGATTAATTTTCAGTGTTGCACTAAGAAACAAAAGTGTTAAATGAAAGGAGTATTTTTTTATTTAACTATATGCTGTGGTCACGGCTGTCGAGCAATATTTATTTTACAAAAATATTGGCTAATTAAAAGAAATATGTATCATAAATATGTTTCGATAAATGCTCTACGCTTAATTTAAAAACACGTATGTATATTTGAATTAACGAAATACTGCTAACTAACATATTTAGTCATATCAACAACTTCTTTCTCAGTGTAAACGATAAATTAGAGTCTAAATTTATCTATAATTTAATTAGATTTAGATAAATTTCATAAAAAATAAAGTTTTAAAAAGTACATGTACTTCGAAAGATGTACTTTTTAAGAGAGAAGAGGACATATCACATTTTTCCTACTAAATCGAATAAAAATATCTAAAATTAAGTTTTTCAAGAATGATTCCAATATAATAATGTACTTAAGGAAATTCATTAAAAATGTAAAAAGTTTAAAATATTTGCGGTTAAATATTTCCACGGTATTTCAAACAGAAAGCCAAGATATAGAATCCTTTATAAAGAGAAAGGGATAAAATAAATTTCACTTCTTAAACTCTTTTCATTAAAAAAATAATCCGAATGCAAAGTTTGTTCGAGATAGAAATCTCTGCACACCAACCCTGCAGACACCGACATATAAACCGCAAAAATGCAGCCATGCGAATAGATTAAATATCGCAACAACGTAAATCCCATTAGTAAATAATGCACCCCTATCCTCCAGGATTTTCGTACACACGGAGATTTTCCGGATGTGGATGCGATTGCAACAGACGTCGGAGGTTGTGTGCGAGAGTTCGACTGCGCGCGTATAATCTCCACATTTCGATTCACCGCGAGTTGCAGCTGCGTGCGAATTGTACCGCGAATCGCGACAATTCTTTTGTCGAAGGTGGTTAAAAAACTTAAAACGCATCGCACTTTCTGTTGCAGAGAGGTACGACACCGCATACGCTTGCGAGGGCAAGACGCTGGAGATCGAATGCGGCGAGGGCAAGCTGATCCACCTGATACGGGCGAACTATGGCAGGTTCTCCATCACGATATGCAATGAGCACGGGAACACGGAGTGGAGCGTCAACTGCATGTCGCCCAAATCGTTCCGCGTGCTGAACAACGAGTAAGTACCGCACGCGCCGTGTTTGTATATGTCTTTTTTCGTGATTGCCTTCATTCGATTTGCCTTGAACATGTACCTTTGATCTCCGTTTCCCTGCGGAAATGCCACGAGCAGAGCTGAATAGTTTCGCGAATGACAAATGTGTACGCGTACGATTCAAAAATGAAAAGGCACAATGTCGAAAATTAAATTAAAAGATCTTGAAAAGAAAAATCTAGTCTTCTTCATTCTGCGTTCATTTCTGAGAATTACTGTCTCTCATTTGTATTTACGTATTTCAATGGCTGATACTTCTCAGCACATTCTATTTTGATGATCGGAAAAATTACGTTAAAGAAAGAATTTATTTTCGCAGTCGATGTAAAGAGAAAGAGTCTATAATAAAGAAATTATTACAAGTAATTATATTGGAAGATTAATTAATTTTCTCTCGGGCAAATACAATTCCGAACAAAGTGAATATTCAATGAAATGGAAAATAGAAATAACCTTTACATTCTTACAATCATGAAAATTGCTCAGAAAGAATAATTATTTAAAATTCTTAATGAAGTAACGTACCAATTGACCTCAATTATTTTTAATGAAGTATAGAGAACTATATGTTGTGAAAAAAGAATCTGGAAAAAAGATTGACAAGCATTTTTCATTTTTGTACTAAAGAAGTAATATATCTCTACAGATATTTCATCTTATCTTGCGAAATATATTCAAGATCGTATATTGGTCGTTATAAGTATATATTTTCTGATAAAATAATGTTCAACTCTGCTTGTATGGCGCCAGCGGATCTCTCATAAATATTTTTAAAAAATGAAGAACAATATTAAAAGAAACGATACAATTGATAGTAGATCAGACTTATCATATTGGTAGTTATTTCACGATTCATCGTTTCTCAGATTCGTTGAAAATTCAGTTTTAACATGAAGTTTCACATCCGTGTAATTCCATGTTAATGAAAACGTGCAATCGAACATTTAGTTTGTTCAAAATATAGTATTAAGTATCTATTCGAACAAAAATTAATTAATTAATTAATCATGAAATCATCCATCGGCGAATAAACGAATAATTATTTTAATATAATTACTTTGAAGGGCATGTTACATTTAATTATATTACAGACAAGTCTGATTTACGTATCGTTTACAATATTAAACCATCGATCGATTTGTTCTTCGTTCTAGCGGATTATTCGAAATAAAGGGATCTAATGAGCGCTGTTTCTTTCCGTTCCTACCTCACTTTAGCTTCCTCCTTCAAATCAACAAAATGGAGCATATATTAAAAAGAGGGAATAAGGGGATACAAAAATCGAGTGAGGAAAACGAGGTCGGAACCGCTTCACATGGTCGAGCGAACTGGCCAATTGCTGGACCATTGAAGAATGCGTCTCGCGATGGATCGAACTAGGAAGAATCGCAATCAGCGATAACTTCGCTATCACGGTCCTCGCGAGAATCCACTTCGTGCCCCTCGCTGTCGCGGTCGTAAAGAATATGCATATCCATCGGTTCTGGAGGTCGGTCATTTAATGTTCGCGTTGTAAGAAAGAATGTGCAAAATAAATTCGTCAATATCGCAATTACGAAAGCGATAAAAAAGTAGAAGCAAAATAAATTCGTTGACAATTGTGGTGATCGATCTCCATTCAAGTATCACATTCTGAGAGGCGTAACTAGGAACGGTGAAAAATTGAATGGTTAGATCCATTGAAAATGGATAATTTTCAACATTGCACAACACACACTCGCCTGCTAAAATCAGGATAATTTTACTCCTAATACGTTTGTTTATTAGTCATGTTTGTAGGATGAGATTGTATGTATAAATAGATTGCGGAAAATATATATTTATTACCTAGTTACGCCACTATTCATTCTCAAACATTTCCGTTTATTAATCTTTTCATGATTGTTCCATGGAACTTCATTAATTAATTAATGTGATTGTATAACATCATGTGTTTGTGAAAAGCAAAATTTCCTTTATATTTCTCGATATTTCATGTATCTATTCTTGATGATAAGATTGAAAGTCTCTTATCTGATACAGATATATCGGACTTGCAAAATCCAATTTGATTATAATAATACTAATGCAGCTGATCCTTCCGTGGAGCAGTCATCTTTATCTAGAGAATCTAGATAAACTTTCTCATGCGCTAAAAGATAATCTTCAGACTCCTGTCTTTTTTGTTTACTATCATTATTAAAAGTCTGTATTCATAGCGCAAGAAACGTTAATTATCTGATTATTTATCTCATAATTATATGAAGTTTTTTTTATTAGATAAGAAAAGAATTCGGCTAAATTTACGGACGTAACGTACGTAATGAAAAGAGTGAATACGGACTGTTATTTATTATTTAATAAACGATGACGTTCAGGCGAAGCATTGATCGAGAATTTGTACGTGATTCGCAAAAAGGAAGGAAAAGAGGTAGATGAGCAAAAATATGTATAAGAGATTTTTTGTTTGATATTCTTAATTTTGTTCAATAATTGGAAAAGCAAAGAAAATATAATTATAAACTTTGATTAATACTAAAGAATATTTTTGAGTAATTTTCTTACTCAAAAATAGTTTTAATTAATTATATAAATTAATAATTAATTTGTATACCTTTTATTGGGAAAATAATTATGCATCCATTATAATATCATTGGATAACGATCTCGATGAATTATATTCGTTAATTAATTCTCAGTTATATTTTTAACAGCTTCATATAATCCAAACAAAATAAAGCTAATATATTTATTGTTCTTCTTACAATAGATTCATTCATAAAATAAAATAAATATTCATGTAATTCATATAATAAAATTAATGTGAAAAAAGTATTAGACATTTTGAAATTTGTACATATGATAAATAAACATATTTACGTAATTGGGTTCCTTTTCAATTAGATTTTACTTTGCAGAAAAGAACCATACTCTGAAAAATTTCATTTGTTAATGTATTAAAATATTATTCAATTAATTGATCAGTTCGTGGAATTTCTATCAACGGAATTTTTATTTTTTCCCTCTTTCTTTCGTCATTTCAAAAAGAGTTTTTTTTTTTCTAAATAGGAGTATACTGAACGGATTATACAATCCGGCATATTTTTCTCATTAACGATAGGATAACGGATGTAACGAATTCGTAACATCCATATCCAATTTGCAAAGACTATTGATATTTTTCGATGCTCATTTACCGAAAAGGAATAATTCGGTTTCCAGTAAATTTTAATCTTTGCAGAATGATTCCTCTTCTATGTATATATACGTTGATACTGAGATAAATTATTGCTGCGGTCGTTTTTGATGTGCAACTCTTAATTAAAATCGTTGCACAATCGATCAATGCTTCCGCCCATATACCGCCCATATACACATCTCTCGCGGAATCATTTGAGAATCAGCATTCAACATTGGCGAACCATTGACATCGATTTTACGCGGCTTTTTCACAACTTTCCCTTTACTTACATATCTTAAAATGGCAAAGATAATTGCAGAATTACGTGCACGAATTATGCCAAGTTAAGAAGATTATTCATAGTAATATCCATAGTCATAATATGAAAAAAATTTATCAAAAAATTATTATCCTATGAATTGATACTTTGATTAAATTTAAAAGATTTATATTTATATAACAAAATTAAAAATAATAATTAAATTTTTATGTATCTTTACGTAACGTTATCTGATTGCAAGAAATATCAAACGAAAAAGAATCTCTCTTTGTAAGTTAATATATTTGAAATGGCATGTATAACAAGAGAATTACACTCCTCATAGGATACATATAACAGATTTTATTATTAATTTACTCTTGATTGCAATATCGTATTCTGCAATTGTCCGTACAAAACTTTATTGATACAATAATAATCAGAATTAAATTATTACGGGCTTGTGAAGAGCTGATTCGACAGTCCGATTGAGAATCCGTAATTAAATCAAACTTATGACCGAATAATGATTTCGTTTCGTTGCTTCGTTTATTTCATTTCATTTTGTACTTAGTTGTTAACAATTTATACGGTGCTTTCCTTAATGCAGGGTGTCTGAAATAGGTTTTTCCACGTAAGCATGTTTGCTCGCATGTACATTCGATGGGACAAGATGCTTGGGTTATGTGGTATCCCTTAAAATCCTTTTAACACCCACAGTAAGCGACCTCACGGTCGATAATCGTATTAGCACATTGTAAGCCGTTTCTAGTAATTGTCAGAGTTAGGAATTGTCAAAAAAAATAATGCAGCGTTTATGAATAAAATTCTACATTTATAACACTGAATAGAACGGCTTACAATGTATTAATCGTAATATTTAATATGTGATATATGTTTGTATTTATTAGTTATTTGATTAGAAAAGGAGTTTGGGAAGTTACTTTAGAAAAGGAGAACTGGTCCTGGTCAAGGTTTAAATAAAATGGAGCAAGCATATTTATTAAACGCAAATAGCTACGTAGTGGATTAATACAACTATATTATAACAAATAGTTATAACAAATTGCTTAATTTATCTAATTATTATTACATTAAATATATTATATTTGATTGTATTTCTCTCAATTTATACGTAATGTCTCTTTCTCATTGGAGCGTCGGAAATTTAATTAACATTATTAAACAGCAACCGAGTACAAATTTGAGACATTTCAAGGCTCGTTTCAAGAGACATTTCTCGTTTAATTTGACTTTTAATGTCTCAAAGCATTCTTGAATATATATTAGTAGACATATTAAATGTCAGTATAAATTATTATTTTTAGTACTTTTTGTTTCTCTATGAAATTACTAAGTTAATATGTTCTATATTTTTTGTATATGTGACGGCTCATCCGAAAAGTTTAAATCATGTAATATTTGTATTTTTAACCTTCAGTTTTCTTGTAGTTAATTTATATACATATATACTGCAGATATAAGATTAAAAACATCTTTATCATTAGTCAATTACATCCTAAGTATTAAACATCTGATTAATTTTCAATTAATATTTCTCGACGTATTTGCAGGACGCTTTTTTAGAATTTGCTATAACACTATAAACATCGATATTCATGATTTAATGTAATGTAAAAACTTTCATGAATACGCTCAAAATAATCAATTATTTTTAAGGCTGGAATATATATATCATAATACTTTTTAATGTCCTATAGTCGGCTAATCTCTTTTTCTCTATCTTTTTCTCCAACTTCTCATGACTGAATAATCCCGCTAGCAAGTTGCAAATGAATAATCGCTCGCGGACACACAACCAGGTCGAGAGAAGTTGTACAGGTGCATCCTGTACTTCAAACCGCGTTGCATCACGCCCAGCTACGAAATTTCTGCGCGTTGTGCCTACGAATAATCGAGCGCGTGGCGGTAGGGCGGGCCAAAATCATTTGGGAATTCCGTTTAATCGCACCGCCAGCGAAACCAATTGCGGATTAACCGTCTGCTGGTTGCAACCGGGACAAAGCGAACGGGAGGAGGGGGCAAAGTGTCGGCGTAAAGGCCGCGGTAGGCGGGTACGAGGGGTGGATTCGCGTCCGAGATTACGATTTAAGTGAAATTGGTGGATAACAGAGGGTGGGTGGTGGAGGGGGATTTTGGCGCAACGATTAATGAAATTGGATACCGAACCGCTACCGCGAAATTCGCTTCGTCGCCATTTAGCGCAATGAACGCATTTGTTCTGAACGCCACATACGCGAGCGCATTCGCCAGGTGAAATTATAATAGACACCGAATCTTGAACGCGCGACCTCCAACATGTGAATTACGCGAAACGTTCGCGAAGCATCCGTCAGTCTAAAATGGTACGCTGTGAATGAAAGTGACTGTAATAAATATTACGTATTTGTGATCTCGTGCCTCTTTTTATACATTACAAGAAAACAATTCTAAAGAACGCGGGGAATTTTTCATATTTTCGAGAAGTATGAATTCGATACAGAAACCAAGAGGCTGTTTCACAGATATCCTGTATTATGCAGATAGCTATTAGATTATCATTATATTTATCGAGCTTTATCTATCTTATTATATTCTTTTTTTATATACTGAGAGAACTTGAATATCACAATTATAATAGAGAAGCGAGATAGGTTTTTTTCTAGATACTTAACAAAGTATGGGAATTTAATTGCCACCAGATTTCTCGTTCGGATTCGATCGCAAAGAGATTTTTTTAGAGATTATCTTTTTTTGCTCAAGTTATTGTGCCGTATAACATCGCTCCGTATGTGGCATTTCGTTTTCTCACATCAAAGTTATAGAGAACTGATTAATAACGCTTATTTAATTGTCTTGTGCGCAACGTAATCAATCTGACATGCAAATATGAAACAATTTTATAATTCATTCCGACTAACCAGACGATTTTTGAGTCTATGAGTAATCACAAAAAATTATAACCGTAATAAAGTCTAAGAGATGCTTTTTGAAAGACAATATTTTTAAAATTTTGTAAATTTTAATATACTACATCTTTGTTACTACAACATTTTTCTAATTCATATTTCCGAAATTGTTTCGAATGTTTTATCTTCGTATCATCGAATATTAAATTTAAATATAATTGATTGCTTGGTTCGTTCTGAACATTTTTTTCTTTCTTCGGTTCTTTATATCATAATTTAGAACTTGGTTCTACCAGGGTTAAGCGAGCCGCATCGAAGGGGAAACAATAATCACCATCGCGAAGTATCGTCGCTGGCTGCTTGTTTGTCAGTACGAAACTTTTGTCCCGCCTGATAAATAAGTTTTTGTCCTTCGTACGGAATGGAGCGGCTAACTGCTAATGAAATGATCGCGCCGATGAAAGTTTAGAGTTCGTGTTTATCCTTCATCTTTCAGTGAGAATTTCTTTGTAATGAAGGACTGCTCTCCCTTGTCGTCGTTCTGCAAAACTTTTCTCTCGTCAGTGAATATCCTACTCAGGGCGATAATCGGCGTCGGGAACGGCGAGACTAGGTCGAATTAATCCGTACAAATAGCGAAACGATTGTTTAGTTTAACGAAGCAACTTCGATCGCGTCAATTTGCTATAAATTATGAAAGACAACGTAAAAAGTATACCGACTAATAATAGTCTACTAGGAAACTAATTTTCTTTCATCCGTTTTTTGTTATACAAAGTTAGAAAAAAAATACAAGTTAGAACAGTAAAGAATCAGTTAACTATTAATTAGCCGCGAAATCTGGTGGCAATTAAGCCTCATAAAAATTATCAGTAACTCATGATTTAATTTTATTTACCGAAATTTTTATTGGCGACAATACGCGCGGAGTTTGTTTTTAAATTATCGTTACTTTGAATTGGAAGACAGGACAGCAATTATTTTTTTGCGAGAGATAACTCTTCTCAAATCGCGACGTTAATCCGCTAATGGCGATGCGGCTTTCGAGGGAAATTTTATCGTCCGCAATGGTTTTGTTGCAAATTGTTACGTTGATTGGAAGATACGTCGAAATGGAAATCGCTTTTTGTCAGATAATCTTTCAGATCGATTTGTTCACGGTTTTTCGTGTTGCGCGATGCAACATTTACTATATAAATTATTGGGCAGTACAAAATGTTACTTTCGTATTTATTATTATTTATTGTTATTGTTGCAAATTTATATATACGTAACCAGAGTTTCATTTTGTAAAATTAAATTTTGTTATTCCCAATTTTGTTATTCCATTAATTATGCATACAACTTGATTTCATTACTTCCGGATGTTTTCATTACGAGAATTTTTTAATCACGATATTTATTGAAATAAATTAAAAATGATTTTCCAAAAAATTCTACGCTCTTTCGTTGGAAATTCTCCATCCAATCAATTTTTTTTTTTTACTTTCTCCTTCTATCCGACCAATATTGCTTCTCAGCCATTCTTCCGATTGTATCGAACTTAACTTAATTACAATCACACAAACTCTATAATTATGTTATACGGAATTAACTCCCTTGCAATCTCATTTAATGGAAAATATAGTTATACCTTATCGACAAAGCTTTCGTTGTTTCTCTTCGCTTTCACATTTCCTCCGCGACAGCTTTAGATGTCTACATTTTCAATAATTATATTTGAAGAATCGATAAATCAATAAACCAAATAACAAAAATATATACAAAATAAATGTATACAATATATTACGGTTTTACCTAAAAGTTTCTAATACATACTGCATCCTTAATTTCTTATCAGTTTCAAAGTTCAAATATGTTTAAATGCTTAAAAGTGCATTTTGTTATATGTATATATTCTATAATAGGAAAATAATACAATGCGATAAGTTTTCTTTTAAAAATATTATAATATTATTTATCAAAAAATGTCCAAAGATACTGTAACTTTTCAATTTTTATTTTTTGTTACTTTTTATTATTATGACCGATTTTAAAAAATTCTTATTACGATTTATTAAGATCTGTCATTTACTTTTCATGTTGCAGAAACTGTCACACAACTGTATTTAAACTGTAAGCTAATTACAATCTCAGAAAATTTTGTCGATAATCGTGTTAGACGGGCAAATTAGCCAGCTCGTCATTTCATTTAAGAGCATTCATAGCCAAATTTCCATTTTTTTATTGATTAGATTTTTCATTTTTTGTTTGTTAGTTTTCTGTAATTTCCCTTATCAATTGATTTCTTAGATTCTTTTGCATCTTCATTGCAATTAATGAGAAGCGAAAAAAAAATTGAATTTTTCACCTTAATCGATTCAATGACATGTAAGAAATTTATAAATACTGTTTTTATATCTTCATAACTTTACATAATAGTGTACGTTATAACTATATTTTCTCATCTTTCACACAAATTCACACACAAAATCCTACATTATATATTTGTTATATACATGCAAATCTAATTTATATTTAAAAAATAACGAATATATTTTTTAATATCTTAATAGAAAAATATCTCAGTATCTTGATATTAATTATTTTTTAATTGCCTTAAAAATAATATTAAAAGTGATGTACAAATATCCTTTTAAGCCAAAACTTTATACACATATATGATAATCGAAGATACACAAGAAATTTCACAAAGAGGAATTAATTCAAATACGGATTTTGCGTTGACGACAAAGTTTTCCACATTACTTTCGTTTTGTTACTCACGTACGTCTTTTTCTTTTGCCTTAATTTTACGAACGCTCCTTCGTTAACGATCAAGTCCTCTTCTTGCCCCATTCACTCTTCCAACTTAGAATTCCCTCCCCTCTTTAATGTATCTTTTCATGAGTTTTCACAATATATCTTGCCTTTTCTCGTAACCGCCTGCTTCGATGTAGAAGGTAGCGCAATAAATATCGCTATCCCCGGTATCTCTCGTATTTCTAAAGGCGCTAAAAGTATCTTTTGAAAAACTTTCACAGTAATAAACGGCGGATGAACTGGTAAAGTTATTGTGCTGCTTTTTTGCGAAGATCTAGAATTTCTGGATAATTATTAATTTTTAAACGGTTGTTTGTAAAATTAAAATCATTGTTGACAGCACTTGAACACATTTTCTTAATAATTACAGTTTTAATTAATAATATAATTATTTTAAATATTTTTAATATAAATATAAAATTTTCATTTTAAATATAAAATTTCAAACTTATTTAAAATATTCGAAAAGATTGTAGCACAAAATGTACCTCGCAAAAAAATTAGCTTCCTCAACTTGCACGCCGTTTGTCACTGCAAGCGCAGAAAGATTCTTTCGCAATGTCCGAAATAAAAGAGATATCTCAGATGCGTAGCATTTTATTCCAGCCCATACACATTTTTACATACACGCGTAATTACATGTACACAGGCATGTGTGTATACACTTGAGTATACACACGCGCGCCTGCTCGTGTACCTGCCCACGCCCCCAAGTTCTCTCGACAAAACTCGTTTAATCCCTGGGCGGATTAAGAGAAAGAGACGTTGCAACGGAGGAAGAGGGGAAAAAGAGGAAGAAAGAGAGCTCCCGGTTAGGTACTTAAAAGTATTCCAATCACGAATACGCGGAAGAAGTCTGGCGAATATTTCAACCGTCGTCGTGCTGCGAGCGGATTGGTAGCTCACTGGAATCAGAAGAGAAATGAGAGCGACGGGGACGGGGGGGGGGGAGAAATAAAGAATAATGTTTTCTTTTAATTTTTTATCGTTGAGCGCGTTTCACCGCGATACGTAGATACGATGTTTATACAAGGTGTTCAGAGACAACACCGATGAAGTTTGAGCGAGGTTGAAGGTGATAACGGGTGGATCCAAATGAAAGTACGGTACTTGCACTAAATGTGCAAGTAAACATCTTTGAAATTGTGATCATACTTGACCGCGCGTTATGAAGATCAATTTAATATTCTTGCTCCATCTTGTTCTACCATGTAATCGACCAGTTTGCATGCCGCCAGTATAATAATGTTTAACATACGAATCGTTCATCTCGAAAAAGAGTGGTATTAGTAACAATTCTGGAATTTCTTCAGTATTAGCATATTGCTTTAAAGCAAGCTAATTAGTAATTCAATTGCTTTAAAGCAAGCTAATTAGTAATTCAATTGAAGTAATTGAAAATCATTGACGTGACAAAATTTTTGCAATGCCAGCAAATATTGTCACAATTATGTCCTTGTTGCTTTCTCTGTACGCCCTTAAATTTATTATTTAACATCTTTTAACGATATAATAACTATTGACAAAAATAAATGTGACAAAAATTATATTGTTTCACTTTAACGCTTTAAATTAATACCTTTTTTTTAACATGATGCAATTTTAATTTTTAAAAACTTGAACTTTTAAACAAAAGCATACAACAATATTTTTAACAGTTTTTATTTTCCAAAGTTTGACTTATATCACTCTTTGTATGATGAACTTCAACCACTTGGTACAGCTACGCGCGTGTAATTCGCACGAGCTATTGTACCGCTTCTGTCGGCCAATTGACGGATTCGGTGCAATATGCATTTTATTGTATGATACAAATGTTAATTTTTAGATGCTGCAGATACAAATTCACGATCGTGGCTGTACCACAATTGTGTGTCAGAGGGGAAATCTTGTCACATCTTGCACCTCAAAAATTACTTTTAAATTATTGTATCTATATTTTTTATTCTTTAAATTATTATCATTATTATTGATTAACATGAGAAATTAATTCGTAAACATTTGCGATATTGCGGATAAGATATTTTCGTGTTTAAAAAAAACTTTCTGTTTTTTCTAATTTTGCCTTGGATAAATTTGGAATTTGTCTGTTGCAATTTTGTGTCGAGATTTCTCTGCGCACAGCTACCATTAGAGGTACACGTACAAGCTTTGTCTTATTTAAAAAATATACGTATATATATGTGTATATATAAGACAGAACAACGTGTGCTGCCATGGATCCTTCCTTTTTCTCTTGCCGCCCAGAATGCCAAGGAGAGATGCTCCTGTGTTGTGTCTTTCCGCCCTTCTTTTTGGCTACCCGTTGTGTAAACCCGCGCAGAATCTCGTCTACTGAAGGAATTGTCCTGCGGGAAATTCCTAGTAGGGAAAGAGGCTTTTTCGTCGGCATTCGTCCGCTTTTATGTCCGCGATCACTATCAGTTTTAAATAACGTAACGAATTGTTTATTGCAATCATAAAAAGAGAATATTAAATATTTGTAAGGCAGCCTCATTCAACGCGCACGTTTCTTATTTAAACTGATAAGGAAAATCTACTAAACTAAAAAAAAAAAGAATTTTTATAAAATACACTCATTTAAACATATATAGCTCAAATATCAATTAATATTTTGATAATAAAATATTTTATATTCTTGTGATTTTAATAACATTCAATCTTAATTCGATTTTTGTTTAAAACGGAACATATTTTTTAAAACATACATTTTAAATTGTATCATTATAATATATTAATCATAGATAAATTAACATATTCCTGACCAATCGCACTTTTGATAAGTTTAAAATTTCTAATCAAAATATGAATTTAAAACTCAAGTTAATAACTCAAGTTTTTTTTTACCATTGTAACGTGACGCGAAAATTGCGATGAAATCTATGATCTTCTCATTCGCTTGACTGTGACGTCGATCGCCAAGCTTTGTACGAAATAGAGCTAGCTATGAGCTAGAATATCGCGCACGAGGACATTAAACACTGAAAACACTAAAAATTGGTCGACAGAAAGTGGTCGAGCGGGCGATCGCGTTTCGATTTATCCTGGCGTTTCGATTTATCCTGGCACAAAACGCGCATACTCGTACGTTAAACACTAAAAACACCGAAAATCGCTAGACGGCTCGGCGACGAAATCGCGCCCGGGCGCTTCGATTTATCGAAGCGTAAATGAACGAAGCCGTGCTCGCTCGCTTACTCGCTCGCTCGTTCGTTTAACGAAATGCCAGTGTACGCATACGAGGCTACACCCTCGCGAACAACGCAAAACCGATTAATTTCCAATTTCAGCAGGCGCGCATCGCCGATCGTGTTTGTGCCCCGCTCGGTCGTCACTCTCGCCCTCTTTCAACCCACTCTTTTTCCGCACTCGTAGACCGAAACTTACTTGTAGTTTTCGAGCGGATAAAACGCAGATGAAAGATAGATACACGTTTTAGTATAAATATAAAAAAAATATAAATATTGAATACAGAACAAAAATAAAATCAACAAATATATGTGTGAAAAGTTGTACGTACAATTTGGCTACTCTTCGGGCCATCTTCAGCAATATAATAATAATCAAATGAATGTTTTAAGTCACATATTCTTCGTATTATATATTTAATCAAGGAGATTTATAAATTCAAAAATCAAGAAGTCGCACAATTCAATGTAGATTAATCGTAACCGAATTGTGTGACTTCTTGACTTTTTTGAATTTGTAAGTCTCATCTTGATTTCAACGAAGAACATGAGTTAAAATACTAAGTTGATTATTACTGAAGATGGCCCGAAGAGAAGACGAAACATCGTCCAATAAACTCGTGTAATCGTTATTAAATATTTTGTTAAGTCTTTTGATGATACACACAACTGTCTTGACTCTTATGCTCTTTTTACACATTTTATATTTGTTGATTTTAATATTGTGGGTCTGTAATTTATCGTTAATTTGAACGAAAATAAGATATATTTATTTATTGAACGAAAATAAGATAAAATTAAATTACAGTAGACAGGCTAAAATTTAGTTACATTAAAATTATTTTGAAATAGGTCTTTATTCAATACTTTATTACATTTGAATTAAGAGCATTCCTTGCAGTAAACAGTTGAGATTAGCAAAATCGTCAAAAGTAAATCACAATAAGCCAATATCTCAGAAGAAGAGAATTGTTACGTTAATTGTATCGTTCGGTCGTTATATCCGGTAGTCTCGTTCCGTGCTCTGACGAGCAACATCTCGTGAAGAATTGATATGGTATTCACAAGTATCCGATATCTCGAGTGACGTCATCATTGATATCGATTCTATCACTCTCGACTTGACTCGCGTCGCGGTCGTGATTCTATAGCGCTTACAAGCATCAAAGCGCACGCTCCCGCTTCTTTTCTCGTTTTTGTTCTTCCGATGACCTGTTCACCCTCGGCTCTATATCACTTTCGCTCCTTTTTTTCCAACACATCCGCCATCGTCGAGTTTCAGCGCGCCACGTCCTTTCGAAATCCGCGCCGATAACGGAGGGGTTTCGCTGGCACAAAGACATTCCTACGACGATTAAAAAGTCACTCGACTCGGTCGCTCTCCTTCTCGCCCTGAAACGGAAAACTCTTCGGCTTCCCTCTTTCTGATACCGTGCAATAGGCGTCGCGCCAGCTCGCGTTACTGTGCGAGATCGCGTTCCTTCGTTCGCGTTGCACGTGGACCTGGCGGTTAACAGCTGGATTCTATCGATTAGGGTAGATTCAATTCGGAAAATTGAAGAAACTTGAAACAGAGAAAATTAAATTTCCAATATAAAACTTTCATATTTTTTACATCAAAATCAATCTATATATATATATATATTTTTTTTTTCCTGTCACTCTAAGGAGCATAGGGCCTCTAGAAAATTTCGCCATTTTATTCCCGGTTTTCCTTTTTAGTGGTTTTAGTAATCGAAAAGTGTCAGACTAACAGGTGATTAGTCTATTGAATCCTTAGTCTGGAGTTGGGGCTACCAACTATAGTACCCAGACACACTTGCTGCTTTGGCAAGATACTCTCGGTAGTTTGCCGTTGCTTTCCAAGAGGTGGCAATCGAATAAAAACCGACGATTTGCGTAGGGTGGTAATCATGGCTCAGAGAAATATGCATTGTCTAGTGAGCCAAAGAAATCCGGCTAAAATCAATCTATAAATCTATCTAATTATTTTATGTCAGTGTTTCTTTTTTCTTACACACACATTTTATTTTTGTCACACTTTAAATATGAATGTATGAACAAATATTGTAATAAGAAGGATTTGTTAACTCTCCTACGAGTCAAAACGTTTTTGTTAAACGTATATTTACAATGTTGTAGTAAATATACTGTACGTGCGTGATACAAGTATAACTGCCTTTAAATCACACGGATTTGCCGATTTGTTCTCTTGCGACGTGATGAAACTTTTAACGCGCGAGTTACGTTCGTCACGTATCCGCGATACCGAAAACGTCGTTTCCGGAGTGTCCTAATGGCGCAGTTTCGAGCCGCAGTTTAGTCCACGCGCGAAGCACACGATTCGAGTTTACGGACGGCTCTCCCGCCGGGATGTTTCGTGGGGCTCGCTTACGCGGAGCGAGAAGTTTCTTACTGGTGGAGCACGAAGTACGAAGCGATTCGCGTCCCACAAGATGCAGATATACAATGCAGCATAGTTTGCAAACACGCGCCTCATTAACTTGCGGGGATTACCAACGACACGCGGAGCGCTTTTAAGCTCCGCTTATGCGACCGAGCGCTTTTACTCGTGGATTATGTGCACGATTAATCCATTCGTTGCCGGGAATATATATATATATATATATATCGAAGTAGGTTCAAAACTTTCGAGAAATTTAGTTTTTCTAAAATCAGTAAGGACACGAGACAATCAACAAAAATAGTAAAATTAGATACGTATCTCTTCTCACTCATTGTTATAAATTTAAATTATATTTAAATTTACAAACGAATGTTGAGTCAGTGTTGAATATTTCGCTATGGACAAGGAGAGTTGCAAAGAACGGTCTGATCAATAATTCAGTCACTCATAGTATGAAAGTAAAAAACGGTCGAAACTTTGTTTAAATGATATAAAGTCGTCTCGTCTGCGATTTCTTATAAAAACATTACACTACGAAGATTACAGAAGTATGTTAGAAGCACCTGTTTCGTATGCAACTTAGAGTTTTACCTATTTTTATTCACGCTGGACAGAAATGTCGCGATGAATCAGCAGGCGGAATAATAATAACGTACAACGAAACCCCGTCGAGTCGATATTAACTGCGAACGCCGCGGGGAAAAGGGCTGAATCACCGTCAAATCGATCATTATAGCGAGGCTACTGGCGAGTATATTTGTGTATGCATGTGAAAAAAGAAAGACAAAGCGAACGGGGACGAGAAGGGGAACCGCGAGGAAGGAGAAAGGGTCTGCCTTAATAATAAACGGCGCAACATCCGCGAAATGGCGATTTTTCGTGCTCGCTCGTAGTTTACTCGTCTGAAATTACGTTTACCCTCGTTATATTCGCCGTGCAAGCCAGACGATATCCGACGATGGGGATGGAATCAGACAGAGGGGTGTGCACGAGCGTAAGAAAAAAAAAGATCGATAGAAATATCCAACACGTCGCTGCGAATTCGCCAAATTGATGACTGTTTTAATTTGCTTGGAGAATATTTTGCGTTGTTCAGTAATATAGATAATTCACAAGTTAAACGGATAAATAATAAGATATTTATAAAGGAAGCCTTTTTTTTTCGATGTAGAAAGTACGAGTTTTTGCAAATTTGATTCTTAAACTTTGCACGTGTTAAAATAAAACCTTTATAAAAAAAGATACGTTTTTTTAATAAATATACATATAAAAATAGTATTAATTATTAACATATATATAGACGAATCTTAATATCGTTTAATTTGTAAAAACTAAAGACATCTTTTCCATATAATTTTTTTATTTTTTAACTCGGAAAGAAAATTATTTCTACGAAAATTAAAGTATACAATTTTTATATTCATTTAGAAATTCCAAATTGCTATTTGATGAAATTTGGATTTTTAGCAAGATTAACAGATACAGAGGTAACACATCCCGATTATCCGATTTATTATTTCTGTTGGCTAAGTGACAGCTTGAAACATCGACTCATTGCACTCGCACGTTTAAAGATAGACGTTTAATTTAAAGTTATACTTAACGACGAATATTGTTATATACGTGGAAATTCGGAATTCAGTTACGGATATTATCACTTAGCATCGAGAACGATAGCTCGTCGACACATCCTACTAAACAAATAAAAGCGCCAGTGCGTTATAATTGGCTACGCTGTAATTTCGGTTGTCGATGAAACGCCGCCAATGCGACCACATTTACGTCGCGATATTGGAAACTGTTATGCGAATCGTATGAATAATTACAATGTAGCGCTGCCCGATGCATAATTAATAAACCGTGGTTACGGCTCAGATACATTTATTATCGCGGTTTTAATCGCGTTGTTAATACTGTATCTCGCGGTTGATCTTTTTCTTGTCGCTGTCACGAATTCATCGAATGAGGAAATTCATTAGAAAATTCACTGTCACTCGAAGGGCTGTTCTCGCATCAAGAACGCAGGAGCAAACTACTGCAATTCGACAACTGTTGCTGACGCCTAATACACCGGAATCGTTACACTTCCCATTGTAACGAACTAATCTCGAATGGACCCAATTACATCAGGAGCGTGGAGCTTTGCATCCTGTCGATACTTTGCTCGAACTACGACAATATATCGACAGGACGCCCGATCCTCACCAGGACGATAAGAATTTCGTCGTTCCGTTTGTCCGCGATCGATCGATTCTCCGACTCTTCCGAGGCGAAATAATCCGCGAACGTGCCTGTGAGTTCCTGCTATCCGAGGATCATCCGCCGCGTTATGCGACGTGTCACCCGCCTGACACTTGATCGAATTTCTGGTGTACTTTTAGTGCTTGGCGCATGCAAAAACTCCGGGAAAACTCATAATCCCAAAATAACAAGCGCAAGATAAGCGTCGGGAAGACGCCTCTCATACCGAAATATCATCACGTTGAACGCGCATTTCTTGGAAATATCCCGCGAGCACGCGAAGTTTCTGTGAACTTAGAAGGTACAAAAATGTTAATAATCGCTAAGATCTATCATTCAAGACTGTTCTTGTACAAGTTCCACTTCCCCCCTTCTCATAACGATAAGAAATTAACTCGTCGTCTTTTACGTGTGCATATTTAGTGTGGAAGTGACGCCTTCGGAGTTTTAATTCTGTTCCTTATCGGCTGGAACTTTATTCTTTGCTTGTATCAACCGCAGAGAGAGAGAGAGAGAAAATTTAAATAAGGACAATTATCCTACTTTCAAACTGAGATTCGACAAATTTCACAATATTTTGTACACAGTTGGAAAATTTGTATTTTCTTGTTAAAAAGTATGTCAGTTGATTGAACTTGAGTGTTAATTATTAAAAACGACTGAAAAAAGTGTAAAAATGCAAAATATGTCCATCTTTTTTAATCTACATAATAGATATTATTAGTTAAATAGAATTTATTTGTTAAAATTTACAGAAAAAAATGTTGATTTTATCTTATATATCAGTGAGAGATTATTAACCGTCATTTGTTACTACTAACTTTTTTGATAATTTTAACAGCAAAAATATGTTGATTTTACATAAAATTTATCTCAAATTTACTTTGCATTTATTTTCTGTTGAAATATTAATACAGTATTAGTCATTTAATATATCCATATTATGTTAAATTGACACAAAAATTTGTGTGGACATGTGATATTTATTAAAATTAAATCAAATTTTTTAACCAAATTGAAAAAGATGTACGAGGAGCTTAGTAAAAATTGGTCACTCACCACCCGTCGAATGTCGCAGCGAAACCAATTATTCCTTACGTCGATTGACGGTCTAACAACAATTCTCCAATTCTGGTTGACGCTTTTGGGCGCGCACAATACAAAAGTTACTGGAGCAAACTCTTTTGACAAATGAAATGCCTAGATCCGTACTTTTTAAAATTGTCTATTACTATTATATTTTAGGTCGTCTTAAGTAATGTGTTAACATATTAATAGAGTTTTTTGAGGTTGATTTATAACAAAGGCTAACCGACTTAGGCTGAATTTGATCCTCAAGAAGTTTTATCCGCCGCCAAGAAATTTTGACGTTATATTTATATAATATATAACCGAGGGTCCGAATAAATTTTATTTTATTTTTGAAAAATCATACAAAAATGAAATATTCTTACTTTATAATTCTTATATTATATATTATGAGAGTTCAGCTCAGTGACGTAGATTCAAAATACAACAATATAATAAAAGAATTCAATCATGTAAACATAAAATAAAAATATTTTAATTTTACATGATTTTTTTCAGAAGCAAAATTTATCCAATTTAACTCTGGTTACAAAAATTTTAATGTGACTTTCTTGACAAAAAGGGTTGAGGTTGCTTTCTACTTTATAACATTTAAGACGATTTTAAATATAAGAACGGACTATAATAAATACTGACCCTAAATATTCACATATCGCAGATTCGCTGCGCGTGAATTGATCGGCATGCCAAGTGATAGCCCACGACCTCGTCTGACTATTATTACGACATAACGCGAATAATACGAATAATGCGACATAAAAAAATATGTTTGACCATGAGCTGATTGTTTTCGTGCTGAAACTAATACACTCGTCCTTTGAACTCACTCGACATAGAGTTTTATATAATAAGAGAAGCGCAACCGGTGTAACGGCTGCTGATTAGCTCCGTCATTTTCTTTGCATTCAGTGACATGTAAAGTTACTTTACACGCTACAATAAAATGAATCATTTATTATTTAGTCTGTATTAAAACTTTTGATTAATCACTTTTGATATATTACTTTATACATAAATTAAAGAGTAAATATATATATATATATATATATATATATTACTTCAAATCTACTAACAGCTCAAGATATTAATGGATAACAACACGTTAGGTTACTCCACGTTACAGAAATCCATTTCTCTAGCTCTAGGTCAGTTAAATAGAAAAATATCAGACGGCCATTTTTTTCTACAAGAAATGTTTAGTTGCATTTCTCTTATTATAGAGGATTCTAATTCAACATTCTATCGTTACTTGCGGCACGTAAAAATTATGGGAAGCGACTACGTCAGTAAAAAGGAGAGGGTCTTGTGTCTGGATCTACTTTCTTCTATGTTTCCTTCGATGCTCGCGTATTGCACAATATTTTTAACACTCACAATCAGAAGCACATGTAGAAGTGAATATACCAAAACGCCAGTACCAGATTTTTCCGACGAACCTGATGAGAAGCGAAACGATACACCACGAACAGAGAATTAAGGGAATCCTGGAGTGATGGCAATGACATTACAAATTTAAGAATTCTTTTTCGAATTGGCTTTATAGAATTAAAATAAAAATCCATTTACATGTTTGTGTAGAAATAAATGGTAGGAGTATCAATTTAAGACTAAAAACGAAAAAAAAAAATACAAAATTATAGATACTTGATGTTGCATTTTTTTACTAGAGCTAGTTCATGGAAACATTCACTTAATATACAAATTACATAGCTTATGTACAAATCGAAAATTCCTCCATGTGAGGATTAGATAAACAAAGAACAACATAGAATTATTAAAGCTAAACTTAAAAATTTATTAATGAAAAAGATTTGTACTTAAATAAATTTATCCTAAGATAGGCTAGTAATAAAAAACAGGAAGCGGGACAATTATCGATAATTTTTTTTGTCTAAATGAAGATGAATCATTCGTTGCTAAATTCGAACGATCTTCCGGCCTTCAATCGTACGCGAAATTCGCCCGAATTCAAGGAAAGAAGCACGAAAATGCCGAACGATCGCACTCCAACTAAATATGCACCGATGACATACGACGTGAACTATAATAGCCTTTTTTTGCGACACAGGAAAATTACCTAACGCGACGCGACATTATAATATTAATGGAGACCGGAAATGCATTGTTTCTGTTTTGTTGAATAATTTTCAGAAAAGTAGATTATTGCTTTTATAGTTTACTTCCTTTAGTTTACTTCCCTATTTCTTGTATTTTGGTCAAAAAAGTATCCTAATTGTCATTGGTTTTAAAATCTCAGACATCTTTTTTTAAAGATACCGATTTGTTTATTAAAAAAATGAAAAGTAATATTCAGATATATGTAAAATAATATTCAAAAATGTATTGAGAAGTAAAACGCTTCAAGTAAATTTTTACCATCGAGTGTGTTCTAAAGATATGCTCCAGTCAATACAATTTTGAAATCAGAGTACAAATATGTTTTTTCTTAATATAAAATTAATTTGTCACTTATTGAGCATGAATCTGTTGGCTTCATTTTTTTTCAAAATGCAAGGCGAGGATTTAAATTTTGTTCAAGAATCAAGGCAGGATAATTCAATTTTGGCGACGCCGGTCGCATTTGTAAATGAAATATCGCGTTACATCACGCTCTCATAAAGTTGTTACGTTAAATCTCGGTCTCGCCGAGTGATATTGCACTCGTGCAACGACGGCCGTACGTCCGCCAGGTAATCTCGATCGGGCGAGCGGACTATTACAACAAACGCAACGACCATCGAGTCGCGTCGCTGTGCAAAACCCACGCACATTACCTTGGAATACTATCTTGGTGGATTAAGCAGAGGTGTAAATAAAATTTTTAATGCTCTTGTATCGCAAAATTAAGTGGTGACCTCCATTTTTACTATCTTTCGATAGAAAATACTTCTTAATATTTTCATTTATGAATGGACGGAATCGCTTCGTTAAATAAAGGTGCATTTAGATGGTCTAATCTCACATTGAATTAATTTGTTAAAGTTTAAGAGCAATACTTGTCTCTTATCACGCTCCTAGCGAATGAAGTAAATTAAGTCTTAACAACGTTTTATCAGTTGCAAAATTTCTCGCATGTACAAAATGTGACATAAAGTAATTCTAATCATCTAGGTTCCGTTAAAAAAAGTGCGATAGGTCAAGAATGTTACACATATAACATATTACCATAAAATGAATGCCTGTCGGGCGATTATTAAATCGCGCTTTAATGCGAATTTTTTGAAAATTGCCCGGTATTTAGATCGAAAGAAAATACTCTTGACATTAACTGAAACCTTCGTCTCAAGATGAAATGCTCTCCGTCTCCATTGTATAATATTTCGCAAGAAAATTTCTGAGAAAGAGGGCCCCTCTTTGAAAATCCGTCAACGAGGAAATCTTTAACGGGGAGAAGTCATGTCAAGCGTGCTCGGCAGTTCGGCGAGGCGGAAAGTTTATTACGACAATACTGCGATACTAAATATTTTCAAGTCCTGTAGTTGCAACGAGAACGTGGCGGCGAATTGCCGAGATTCTCTCGGAAGAGAATAATTCCGCGACCTAACGATCGCCGACGAGCCGCGCCGCTTTTGTCCTTTAAAGTGTCGCGATTTCGCGTACACGAGAAAAATTTACTTTGTCGCACGAGTAAAATTCACCATGATTATTCTCTCTGTTAACGCGAGCGAGCTTCAAATACGCCATGAGAGAGAGAAAGATTTAACAAACGCGAAACTAAATTAACAGAGAATTCCGCTAAAAGAAGATCTGCGTTATCTTTTCAGTCGACGAAGCACACTTAAACGTTGGAATCGGCGAATCGGTTTTAACACAATAAACAACGTTAGTTTCATTACTTATAATGTTAATATAAAATAAAGAAATTTCTTTGGCCATTATTTTGAAGTGAATTATCAACACGTAAAAAAGTCATACGAATTTATATAAACATATCGATAGAATTTGTCGCCTTCGCGATGCAAGCGGTACAATAATTCGTTCGAAATGAAGGAACATTCTCTGCATGCGGTTAATCTTTGTATATATACCGTGGGATATTGTGGGCGGGTTGTAATTCGGTGCTGACACACTTCTACGTACTCTCTCATGCACACATACGTTCCGTTTGTCCGGATCTGGGACTAGAATCCTCGTCTGTCTTACCTCGAGCGTCTAACTTGTGCTTATGTCTGAAACTGTTGCGAACGTGTCATTACTAACCCATTGTCCTACTGTCACACGCTAACACACACGCGAGCAACCGTGATATAACAGATTCAACGAAGCTCTGCGAACGGGAGAGCTTTTGTTTCGAAATTGCAGTGAAACTAACAAACTCGCTTTTGCTCTTCGAACGAAGATTTCTGAAAATGTTCGAGAAATTTTAGACAATGTCATACGTTTCGTAAAAATCGATTATCAATTACTACAAAAAGTATGAACAATTTCAAAACTTGAATTCTATATACTTTAAAAAAGTATGAATATCGTAGTTTGACTTTTTGTTCCAAGTTTAGTCTTTAAATGTAGCGAAATTAACGAATCCTTATTTGTAAACTTTAGAAAAATGGAAAAAAATGTTAACAAAACCGATTATTATCTTTCGATATATATATATTTCACGCAAGTATCAGTTTCTTGCCAAATTATGACTTTGAGATTGTAAAGTATTATCAGATATCATAAAATATCGAATGAGATTTTCGAAAAAAGAGAATTGTATTTGTGCAACATAAGTCGTGAGATAGCGATACGCGCGGAATAGTCATGCTCGCCTGATTCTCAACTGGTGATTCTGCGAAGGATTTGGAAATCGTTGTAAGAGAAAGAGAGAGAGAGAGAGGTCGTTCCGCTGGGTGACATTTTCGCAAACGTGACGATTGCAGGTGCAATCATCGTAATTCCTGTTCGGTGGACGTGCGCAGCGACGTTTTCGAGGAAGACCCTTGTCCTGGGACCGGAAAGTACATCGAGGCTCACTACCAGTGCTTAGGTTGGTTCACATTTTTCTATTCTGACGTCGTTTTCGCGCGGTTGCGGATTTACGCAAGAAATCTCGAGGGATTCGCCTTTCGTTCACGTACTACAGAAGAGCCTCATGATCTTGGAATTGTAATTTGAGGAGCAAAGAGGATTTATTTCGTCTTATGATTTCGTCTTATGAGTTGATCGACATTAGACGATGTACCTAAACCATTATGCAGCTTAAAAATTTTTTTTATGAACTTTTCATTTCCTTTGTGTTGTTTTATAATTTTATTTGACGTTGGAGAATTTACATTTTTTTATATTTATGTTTATTAATTAATTCAATTTTTTTGTTATTTTATAATTTTATTTGATTTATTTATTTTTTATAACAATCATCTAATATTGCGAAACAATGATTAATTGTAAATATCTAATATTTTAAATATATTTTAAAATAAATACTATGCGATCCTCTACTGAGGTTTTTAACTAAAAATTAAATTTTTGCCAACAAGAATTTAATCAAATTCTTTCGATTAACATCTCAAGAATTGAGAATAAAAATTTCAAAAATTAAGCTTGCTAAGGCTGCTATGCTTGAATAAAGGAATACGTGTAAAAATGGACAAATTTCGACGAAAAAGTCTGTCTCCGAGAGCATCGCTCTTCTTTCCCATTTATTGAAGAAACGAAAGAAACAAGGATGGATCTATGGCGGTACACGTGGTAAGGGTGTACCATGGTTATTTTGTTAAACGCGAGTCGAATCCTCGTGCAGGTGCAACGACCAGCAGAACTGCAGCATCGTTGCGTCCACGCTGCAATTCGGCGATCCTTGCCCAAACACACACAAATATCTCGAAGCGCACTATCGGTGCGTGTCTGGTAAGTAAAACATTTCTCATTTTTACGCCAGTTTTATAATTATTTTGCCATTATTAATCTGTGCAATAAATTCCATAAAAACTTGCGAATCGTAATTGTTTGTAAGGTTGTATTACCCATACAATCGCTCTCAAAAGTTAAAGAATTTCAATTCAGCGTTAGACCAGTCGTTGCTCGCTGCTTTTCGTGTGTTTAGATTGAATAAGGGTTAAAATAATTATTTATAACATTTTTTGGGACATTTAACTAATTTCCGTCTCTTATTGTTTGCGATTCGCCATGTATTAATTTAACTTTTGATGGTGACTATGCGATTAAGAATCAGGCTTTAGCCTCGGTTTTTCGTGGATAGTTCCTGCAATTTTTGGTGTAGGGTTCTAATTTTTTTGCAAAACATAACTTATTTAATTATGTATGCAAAATTTCAAAGATCTGTCACCGACGGTCCTGTGATATTTTCTACGGTGAAGGTGCATATGTAGCTGTACTCCATAAGCTACGTTAATTGCAAAATGCAATAACTTTTGAACAAGGTCGTGAAAGTTTCTGAAATTTGAGTGAGTAGTTTAATTAAGATAATAATTAATTGCAAAATTTTAAGTGCCTAGCACCGAAATGACTTTATGGGTAATACAACCTTAAAGGTATATAAACAGCAGAAGTTATTTTTTTCAAATAAGTGCGATTAGACAAATTAATATTTGAAATATACACTTTTTCAGTCTCATTTTTTTTATTTATTATTTATTATTAATACTTTTTATCAGGATTTCTCAAGTATGATTAAGTATGAAATAATCAACATTGACTTAACCTCACAAACTTAAATATTTAATATTTAAATAATAATATTATAAGTATTAAATATACATATAAACTTATCTTTTTTTCTATGAATACCTTGTTACCTTTTAATAATAATACTCCAAATCCTTCTCATCTTTTACATTTGTTTCCCATTGCTGCTTTCGTGTATCTCGCGGAGATTCGATAGATTCCAGTTCCAGTTCCAGTTCACGCCACCAATATATATTCGTGGTTGAATCTCTTAATAGCTTCCAATGTAGCCATTGGAGAAGTAAAACCGATTCCTCTTCTCTCTTCGATTTGCACGTGCGCGTCTTACCTTTGCTTCCGCGATTATCGCGACGAATATCGGCGACGTTCGGTATTTTACCTTATCGCAAACCCCCCTCCCCCCAGACAATAAAGATGACTTCTATAGAGATAGTACCGCGAAATACGTGGACCATCCCATTCTGGAATTAACTGTCGTCGCCATCTTGGGTTAAAGATCGTTTCCCTTTTCACGACTAGATCTAGTTGCGATATTGAACCGTGCAATCTAATCTCTGTTCTGTTTCTCTTTTTCCCTCTCTCTTCTTTGACCATTTAAATGTTATATTCGTGAAATGCTTTCTTGGACGTTTTATATGCTCTCTCTCTCTCTCTCTGAAAGTATTTAATTTTCATAATGTTCGTTCAGTAATTATAAAACTCGAGACTTTTTTCGAGTAAATTCTTTAATATTCTTTATTTTTAATGCTGAAAAATAATATATTTTTTGTAGTTAAAGTAACTTCGATAAAAGTATTTAGTAATTTTATTATGTGCTTAGACAAATATATATTAAATTTTAATTTTTTAATTAAAATTTCAATTTTAATAAAATTGGAAAGTTTGTTATTGCTGTTATAAAATTGGGATACTTGTTATAATCTAAAAATTATATCTCTTATTATTTCCTTCGGTAAAAATCTTGTTTCACTATTTACATTTTATTAGAAAATCCATTTAAATTTGCAAAACCGTCTTGCTCAATCAAGCGCATCAAATATTTTAATAAAATTCAAATATTATTCAAATATTATTTATTACTATATCTGATATTCTCAAAAAGAGATTTACTTAAGCACTCTATCGAATGATTACGATTAACAAGAATCCGATATAAATCCGATACAGCGGATAAGCTTCTTCCAACATAGCGAGCCAAGAAAAACAGAGATGAGAGTACCTCGGTCTCTCCGAGCGGATATCTCATTCCCTTCGGTCTATCGGGAATATACGCAAAGTACAGACAGTTCATTCAAACTCTATCGAATGATTAACAAGAGTCTAATATAAATTCGACGCGGTGGGTAAATTCCCTGTCGTATCAATCCGAACGGAAGCGAGAGAGAGATAGAGAGATAAAGAGAGAGAGAGAGAGAGAGAGAGAGACTGAGAGAGAGAAGATAGATGACTTTGATATTCCTGAGCCGAAGAGATCTCTCGAAAGCTTTAAATATTCCGCGCCCCTGAAATCACTTTCCTTCTTAATTATACTCAGTCTTCAAGTCCGATAAGCTCGTAGACGAACTGCCGGATCTCCTCTTCTCCGCGAAAGCTCCTTCGCAATGCTGATCTTTCCGTCCTTATTAAAACGATCTTGACGAAACATTCGCAGCGGCCACTACCACGACGACGTCCCGACCAAGTCCGCCGTGGTTCATAACTTCACAGCCGAGTGTTTGGAGCACCGCTAAGCCGACTGTCAGGCCTCCCTCGAGGATTACGACACCGGCACAACAACCACCCCAGCAACCACCGGCAGTGTCGACTCCGGCGATGCCGATAACGACGCCGGCGAGGTCAGTGCTAATAAATAATAATAACAATAATAATATAATAATAAAAATTAAAAAATAATTAAAATATATACGCGGCTCGATAGATTAAAAGTCGAGAAAAGATTTTGGATTTTTATCATATCTACGTGTACCGAGTGTCATACTTGTCATATAAAAAGCATAAAATAGACCAGAACAAAAAAAAATATCGAAGTGATAAATTTTTTCTCGCGTTATTCTGCGCCATTAATTTCCTCACTGTCTATATAACAAGAACAAATGTTATCTTTCGCGTCGTTAATTCATATCACGATCTATATGGTCGTCGTAAAGTTCGCTGTGTACGTAGACCGTCGAAAATAACGAGACCCTTTCTATTTTTAGTTCCACGTCAACAAGGTCCTCTGTCGACATCGAAGTCGATGAGGGTGATCAGGACTTAATACTTCCAGCGAATGGTTCTCCGGCGAATGGTCCGGCGATACCACCGATCGTGTTTGAGACCACTCAAGCTACGACAACGTCCACCTTCGCTCCCTGGAGGACCAGCCGAAGAACCACCGGTAAGATTTTCTATTCTTCAATGAGATATTAGATAATAATAATAATATTCCATTTTTTAAACATTTATATTTTAGAAGAATTAAACAATTTTGGTTCATGATGTTACATACGATAAGGTTGTTTGATATATTTTTGGACATGGATCCTCAAAATTCAGAGATCCTCGAGAATTTCCTGATCGATAACCAATTAGCCGATTACACACGACAATCTTGTATCGACAACAGCGATAACATCTTTAGATAGTAACAAGCTATCCTGTGTCCCGGTTATAGATCCACATCTATAAATTGACTTTGAGGATAAACCGCTCATATCATAGCGGCGCCTTAACATAATAAATCGGAACATTACAGCTGTCGTGGTCATAACGATGTCTGAAGCTATTGCGTTAGTTTTTCTCTTTTGTTACAACACAATCACAAGCATTCCCATTGAAACACGTTTCTAGTTTATAAACTGACGCGAGTAAATAACACACTTCTGGTTCGATTGCAACGAAGCATTAAGGTTCCCCCGGGGAGGACCGAAATTCTATTTCCGAGCGTAGTTGTGTATCGAACAGCATTCCCGAGGATCGCATTAACGCCGTTAACTACTAGTCGTTAATTGAGTCGCTTAAGATAATCATACTGACCGAATCGTAATCATATTGTTGCAGTACCCAGCACGCTGTACCCGGAGTCCAGTTCGAACGGTCAGTGGTACGACTATGGCAGACAAGTGTGTCCTCCGGTGGTAGCCAGAAATCTGTCCTGGAACACGACCAGGGCCGACGAAGTGGCGGTACAGAGCTGCCCCGGCGGTGCCAACGGCCTGGCCAGATGGCGATGTTTGGCCCGCGGAGAATCCGCCTTCTGGCACCGCGACAGTCCAGACTTGAGCGAGTGCCGGTCCGTCTGGCTGACCACCCTAGAGAACCGCGTGACGGATGGCGATGTAATTCTCGGCATCAGCAGGGAGCTCTCGCAGGTCACAAATAACAGCCGCGGCCTGTATGGTGGCGACATGATGATCACTACGAAGATCATCAAAAATATGGCCGAGAAGATGGCCCTGGACATTAAGACCTACCAAGACCCGAATCAGAGGGAGGTCAGCGTCACAGAGCTGCTCCAGGGTGTAGTGAGGACCGGCAGCAACCTGCTCGACAAGGCGCAAATGGCGTCCTGGAAGGATCTCAGTCATCAAGAACAGATGAGAGTCGCAACGTCGCTGCTGATCGGTCTTGAAGAGAACGCGTTCTTACTAGCCGACACGCTCATGCACGAGAAGACCATTATGCATGAGGGTAAAAATATATGTGAGTACTGCTAATGATGATTGGTAATTGCTACGCAATTTATCGGATTATGTATTTATTATATCCTTTACATACCAAGCGAACCATGAAGAACCTGAATATCTTCCTCATTAGATTGCTATTTCTGCTTCTAGTCAATTGCTAGATAATTGTAGAACATAATTTTGAAATTGTAAAATTAATTAAGAACTTTGTTATTAATCTAAGAAAAGATCACATTTTAGTCTGAAAACTAAAGTAATTTAAAAAAATATTGTATTAGTATGACTCTCTATCACGCCAAACGTAATTTAAAAATATAAAAGAGAGAGAGGAAGTAAATTATTGTGTAAAAAGAAATTATACGTATGTATGCAAAGCAAATTTCCTTTATACATCTCAAGTAAAATTTTTTAGAAAGATAATTTATAATATTAATCCCTTGAACGTTTTTTCCGCAATTTAATCCCTCCAATCAGAGTATTTCATGTCCAGCGCGTTTTTCACTATAATACTTAAGGTAGCATCGGCGACTTTCAATAAAAAAATAGAATCTTTTAAAAATTAAACAGAATGTAGATAATTTTATTGAAAATTAGTAGGCAAAAAAAAATATATATATATTGTATATTTTGAGGAAGCTTGTCGACTCAAATTCCGAGAAAAACTCGATCAAATTTCTTTCATTTTTACATGGTTCCTTATGGGATGACAAACGTAAATCACTCTTTCTTTGTTATAAAAAAATAAATTTCTACCCAAAAATAGATGATTGTAGATTATTTCATGAAGATTGTAAGAGCTTTAAGAAAATTATATATGTTATCGACGAAATACTAAAAAAAAGGAAGCTGAAAATATGTAAAATACAGTAACCTCGCTCAACAATGGCTATTGCGCATGTCTGAGATATGGTAACGTTGCATTCAAAAAGTGGCTATTTCAATTTGCTTCGATACGAGTAATGAAAGCAACTTAATGAAAAAAAAAATTAGATTGTTGATTTAATTAGATTTTTCGTTTTATTGATCATTAGCACGGAAAACTAGGAAAGCGTATTTATTTGTAATTAATAGCTACATTCAAACGAAACAAATGGCACCCCTAGAAGGCGCCCGCATGATATGGCACCAAACGCCGATGCTACCTTAATAGTTTCGAAAAATTTCACAAAAATGTTTATAATCTCTTTACCTTCGACTAAAAATCAATATAAAGAAAATTTGGAAATTATTTATTTAAATATTTTTTATAACAATTATTTGTTGAAAAACGTAGAAATAGGAGGGGGGGCATGAATGATCCTTGGTTGGAAGGATTAATTCGTAAGTTAATCGCGATGTACTCTGTTATTAATAACACTCCAATTGTATTCTTGCCAAACAACCTCGGGATTCTCGACGAAATTCGTACAGTTATCTAAAGTAGAATCGTCGCTCCTCCGGAGTAACTATTTTCGTACCAGCGTTTCTAAAGTCACGGAACGAACACACGTTGCATTCGCCTTCGGCGTACGTTGCGAATGATTTATATTGCTCGCGCACCCAACACCCGGTAATCTCCGGTATAGATAAAATACAGATCCGAATCCATCGTAATTCTCCGGTACCCGCCCGGATTACGTTATAATCCAGACGAGTATGGCGCGGGCGCGCACTATTATTATTACAAAACGACGGTGGAATTACGAGCGACTTGATTTACTTCCCGGAAGTGCGTCGCGGCTTGATTGAGCCGCTGTGTACGTGCATCATCAAATGCATGCTTGATAAACTGCATAACAGTGGAGAGCAAAAAGCGTCGGAGGAAAGAAGGGAAGGGGCAGTTGATGAGCGACAGCCGGTCGGATGCTGTGTAATGTCCTCCTTTTCTAAAGGAAGACCGAAACCACGAGTCCCTCTTCTTGGCAACGCCACTGATTGATACTGCAATCAATTCTTAATTTCTCAATCCTTCATTTTGCAGCAAATTGCACAGCGTGTTAGCGTATTAGGGCTATTGCTCTCTCTCTTTTTTCTTGCATTAAATAAATTTAAAGGACCCCGCACAAATCTTATGGAAAATGGATCCCGGTCGAATTGGCTGAAATTGTAGTATAATGTTCGAAAAATGGACAGTTTCCGAGTTATAAAACGTCAAAGATCGGAAAAATGGGTTTATCTGCTCATTTTTCAACCTTGTGCCCATTGACACTTTTCATCAGGATGTAATGAACTACATTATACTACAATTTTAGCCAATTCGACCGGGATCCATTTTCCATAAGATTTGTGCGGGGTCCTTTGGAGCAATTAAGTTTCTTAATGAATGTTTAAGAATGTAATTTGTCGACGAAACTATTTTGTTAAATTACTCTTTTTAATTTGATTCAATTACGTAGATAAAAGTCGAAAAAGTAGTAAATTATTTATTTTTATTCTATCACAGTTGTGGCAGATTCATTTGCACGGGTATTTTCTAAATTAATATCTTCCATTTCTATTTTCTTTTCGAAAAAAGTGACATTTCAGAGACATTTCATGTGAAGTTTTATCACAGTTATAACGTAACTTTATTTCCACAATAATGAACTATCCGATTTGATGGGCTTAAACTTTCAGCGTACTTAAAATAAATGTTGGTCGTTTGAAAAGCACTGTTCCGTTGTAATTTAATTCGTGTCTTCCGCGAATTCACGGCTAGAATTCTCATGGAGCGCGTTAAACACGCGGGAGGGAGATACACCTTAATTAGCCACGTGCGTGTGTTCACCACAGTGATGGAAGTTCGCGTACTGGACGCGCGCAACATCGGCAACGATCTGGAAGTTTTCCCGAGCGAGGCCGCCCAGCAAAGGTGGACCGTCTCGAACGATCGCGTGGAACTTACCAGGGGTGCTTTGCTGGACAACAGTGAGGGCGGCATCGTCCGGCTGGTCTTCATGGCCTTTGACAGACTCGAGGAGATACTGCAGCCGCAAGCGGAGCCGCCGTCCGTTGTCATGAACGACGATCCCCAGCCTCTACCGCGGAGAAACACCACCCGTCTCCTCAACAGCAAAGTTATCTCGGCGTCCTTGGGAAAAGGCCGGCATATACAGCTCTCGGAACCCGTTCGGGTGTATTTCAGACATCTGGCGGTTGAGAACGTCACCAACCCCACTTGTGTCTTCTGGGATTACATCTTGAGGTAATTTCGCCCTCGCCCGATCCTATTTCCACTTTATACAATACTAAAAGTGCTGAGGAGTCTTCCTCTTATTTCTTCATTTTCAATTTTCTCTCCCTGCGTTTTCGTTGCGCTATATACAACACAACTCGCGGAAATGGGAAGTATATTTGTTATTATTTAATCTGTGAAGTCTTTCTTCTTCAAACTCGGTTATAGATATTCGATATCCCATACAAATTCGGCATTCGGTAAGAAGATTTACATTGAATTGATTGTAGAATTCAATTTTTCAATTTCTTTATTCTGGGAATCTCATTTTTGATTGCAACTTTATACACATTTTTTATAAGAAGAATGAACTTAAATACATACAAATACATGTATACATGTATATATATATATATATTTTTTATTGAATTTTACACACACACACACATATTGATATATATATATTTTTTTAATGTATATATATTAATTTTTTAATTCTGGGAATCTAATTTTTATTTCAACTTTATACAAATTTTTGATAAGAAGAATTTATTATAAAATTAAAATTATATGAATTTTTTATAAATTTATAAATTCATATAATTTTATAATTTTAATATCTAAAATTTTTCTTATAAATATACAAAAATATAATAATATAATAATATAATAATATAATAATATATTACAATCAATTCAATGTAAAATCTTTTGAATTGATTGTAAAATTCAATTTTTCAAAAATTCAAAAATTTGTATAAAGTTGCAATAAAAATTATATTTCTAAAATTAAAAATTAAAAAATTAATTTTGAATCAATTCAGAAGATTTACATTGAATTGATTGTAATATATTATTATATTATTATATTATTATATTATTATATTTTGTATATTTATCATATCATATTTATTTTATATTTAATATATTATTTTTATTTATTACATAAAGATAATTCTGCCTGTACACATACAGTAAGAAAATCTTTAATTGAAACCATCCTGGCGCAGTTTTTGACACGTCCTATATATCTGATGAAAAAGTAACAATAACGTGAACAATGACTATCTCCTCTACACGCGATACCTTATTTCCCACAGCGCTTGGTCGGACGAGGGATGCCAGATACAAAAGACCAACGAAACTCACACCGTGTGCGAATGCAATCACCTGACGAACTTCGCTGTGCTGATGGACGTGCACGCCGTCAGACTGGACATCGCCCATCAGGTCGCCCTGCAGATCATCACGTATATAGGCTGCATCATTTCCGTCGTCTGTCTCGTCCTGGCCATTCTCACGTTTCAATTATTTCGCGGACTGAAGGTAATGTATATAACTGCGCGAGAGCGCCGATCGATCGGCATTCAATCGTGACGAAATGGAATTTTTTGTCACTCTCCCTGATTTGCAGTCGGACAGGACGACGATCCACAAGAATCTCTGCGTGTGCCTACTGATTGCCGAGGTACTCTTCGTTTGCGGAATCGGCCAAACTAATCAAAGGATTGTCTGCGGCATCGTAGCCGGCTTATTGCATTTCTTTTTCTTATGTGCGTTCGCTTGGATGTTCCTCGAAGGTAAGTTAGAAAACCTTTATTTATCTACACAACCCTAACTCAACCAACCAACTTTTATTTACATCATAATTTGTATTAGTTTATTATTTTATATTAATATATATATTTCTTATATTTCTTACATGACATTTCGCATTACGTTACAGGATTCCAATTATACGTGATGCTGATTGAGGTATTCGAAGCAGAAAAATCGCGGCTTCGGTGGTATTATCTGGTCGCGTACGGCGCACCACTGCTCGTCGTAGCAATTTCGTGCATAATCGATCCACTCAGCTACGGTACCGATCGGTACTGCTGGCTACGTGCGGATAATTATTTCATCTTCAGCTTCGTCGGACCTGTGATACTTGTTATACTGGTAATTTGTCTGTTACGTTATCGATTAACTAAACAATTAATTAGGAAAAAAAAACATTATTGTGCAATGTTGGCGTATAAGATGCTCACTTCATGTATCTTGACATAATATTCCCTTCAACTTTATGACAGTGATACCCAAAATATAACATAATCGATTTTAACGTCTTTTGTAGGCAAATCTGGTATTTCTATCGATGGCAATCTATATGATGTGCCGACATGCGAACACCACCGTGGCCATGAAAAGCAAGGAGCATTCCCGATTGGCTAGCGCAAAGTAAGCACAGTAGTTCCTAGTAGTTAGTTTCTTTCTTTTTAGTAAATTATCATAAACTGTAAAGTGTATATACCGTGTACCAGTCGAGTGCGTCCGTTGTCCGTCGTTCGAGACTTTATCCTCCCATCGAAGAGTAGCAATCCGAGATGTTTGTTTGGTGCTTTCGGTTTACACGTTCGCAAGCTTTACTTGCTTAAAGAGATCTCCCGAACGCGAATCTTGTTGTCACGCATCTTTTGGCGGCCATGCTGATATTTTGAGTTTGGTTATTTTGAGTCCTATGTTTGGAATGACCGCAGATTTCGTTCGTTCGACACACCACTGTATTGCTGTGATACCTAGGATATATACGAGTATATCATTCGTTTACACAGATTGTCGTAGACATATGCAGGGTGCGCCATTAGTGTTTCCAAGTGCTTATAAAACATCAACAAGACAATTTTCTAGACTTGTTTTTTTTATTTAGATCACTGTATACATTAGTGAATTATTTGTTTTGCAGGAATTTCATATCTTACATTCTTGTTTTTGGAAATTCCATTACTCAGAGAAGTAGTGCCAGGTCGACTTCATCGAAAAAAAAAATATTTTAAATAAATTTTAATAACAATTTTTAAATGCTTTAAAAATTATGTAAAATGTGAAATTATTCAGTCTGTAAATATTAAATTTTTGTTACTTTATTATTTTATTATCAGATTCCATAGATTTCCATAGATTTTGAATTTTTCAAATTATTATATTTTTAGATTGTATCTATGAATTATAAACTTGGATGATAATTAAAATAGATTATAACTTTAGATAAAAAAATATATAAATAAAATATGTAAAAATATATCTAAATATTAATTTATTGTTTCTTGGAAACGTTCCAAAGGAACACTCTGTATATTGTCATCATTTGATTTACTTTGTGAACGGAGGCACATTTGTGTGAAATAATTATAAAAAGCATATGTTTTTTTCGATTTTTATAAAATCGTGAAAATACATAAATAATTTGGTGATGGTAGTAAAAAAGTTGTTGCAATCCCGATTCGGATTATTACAGATAATATTTTTCGCGATGTTAAAATATTGCTGTCGCTGTGTATTTCCTCGTTTACATAACTAATTGTCAACCATTTTACTTGTTGATTGTTGAGCAAAAACGCCGTGTTTTGGCGCGCTCGGCAAAAATACGAATCGAGCATTGCAAATCAGAGAATAAGCTATAATTAATTAATTAATGGTGCCGGAACAATCACCTAACTGCTGTCTTGTTTCATTTTTGTATTAAATCTTCTACCCACTTCTGTCTACACTGTTCTACATTCTTCTGCATGGCGTGGTTGGTTGGTAGTGGAAAGGAAGAGAATGCTCTTCCCAACAAATTGCAAGCGCACTTGTAAGATATTTACTATTTTTATTATTACTCACCACCAGTCATACCGTTAACATCGTCATTAATCGCCATCTCGCTCGTTTTATTTGATATCATCCTGTTTTTTTTTAGTTTATTTTCATTTTGATTAAGCTATTCGAATATCATTTCACACTGATTTTGTATAGCCGTAGACTTTAGTCTCTCACATCATACGTCAAAACACTCGCCACCACGTGATATCGTAACACTCATAGGAAGCGCAATTTAAAACGCCAATGCAATGTTTGTGTGCATATTGTAATTAATATATTGGTTGAAGGAATAAGTATAAGAACAAAGCAGTATGTTTGCAGCATTTGAAATTCACGAATTTTTAAGTTATTAATTGCAATAGAATGATTCAATTTTACAAATAAAAGTTTTAAAATCTAAATTTTTATTTCAATATATATCATTTTGGAATGGTTTAATACGTTACGATAAAAGATAACAATTTTATTTGTGTGTGAGTATTAAATTTCCGAAAAGTATGACTTTGTATACATTTTTATTCCTTCACAACAATTGTTTATCCAATTATTTGTTAATTTCTGAGTTTATTTCAATCATGCTTATTGCTTATTTATGTAGCAGAAAGAATATTTAATTATAACTGATAATACCACGATATATATTATAATTAATTTTATATACACAATTTTACGATAAATAATTTTATTTCATTTCTTGAATAAAACATGTTTTGTCAAAGATGATTTACTTTTCTGACATTTTTCAGCTGTTTCTTACAAGCAGAATTTTAATGTAAACTCATGATGTTGCTATGGTAACTGAACTTACTCTTGCTATCGATTATATGTATGTAATAACTATGGCATTTGTTATATATTTATTATTGCATTTCCTGTGAGTAGACACGATAATTCACTGCATGTAGTATTCTCCTTAGTTTCGGGTATTACGCCTGATTTACAAGTAGATAGACGTGGTACCGTAGTGATATATCCGCCTACCTGTGTAACGCCACACGATCTAATCACGGTTTAGATAAAACTGCGATTCCGGCGACGTTCAAAGTGGCGTCGTGCAAAAATAAAAAAGCATCTTATTCAGCATAATACCGCAATGTTTAAACATCGTCGTCGATGAACTTTTGCGTGTCTCACGACGCTATTCGATGATTGCGATAAGTTTTCTCTTCAACGCTAGTAATTTCGAGTATTAAAACTGTTTCGCGATCGACTGAGGAAGCCTGGGGTCGGCTGCAATTATCTGTTATGTTTTTTTTTTTAGTAAGTAGCAAATTACTTAGGAAAAAAATGGAAATTACTACTGCTGTTTAAAACGAAATAAATGAATAAAACCTTTTCTCCTTATGTAGAAATTTTCTAAAATTTTCTAAAGTAATTGTGGCGTTATAACTGTCTTCAATTAACGATCAGTTAATGAATACAGTATAGCAAAATTGTCGCGAAAAATTGGAAATCCATGAAGTTATCGTGTACCGACATTTTCTTCATTCGTCGAACCGCAGAGAATATCTTCTTATTTTTATCGAAAACTAGTTAATCCACGTGTCAGTTTAAGTTTTTTATTAAATCGTTAAAGCGAACGGGCGAGCTTAAATAGCACAATCGATCTGAGGTTCTTTTTTCGATGAGAAGATGTGACGTTTTACGAGATTTCTTCCACGAAAGTCACGCTCCATCGAAGCGTCCACGCGTTAGTCCCCTTTAAGCGCCGCCATCGCGATTTGTATTGTACAACAGAAACTTGGCTGGCTGTTCTCCGATGTAATTTATTATTCTGTATCTTCTGATCAGGGCTTGGCTGCGAGGCGCTATCGTGCTGGTGTTTCTACTAGGTCTGACCTGGACATTCGGGCTTCTCTACTTAAACCAAGAATCCGTCGTGATGGCGTACATCTTCACCGTATTGAATAGTCTCCAGGGGCTGTTTATCTTTGTGTTCCATTGCGTACAGAACGAGAAGGTAAGGGAATACGTCGGGGTACAGAAATCCGCCTTGATTTAAACCATTCCGGCAACATTGCCGAATGTTTCCGGAGAGAGAAATACAAATAAAAGAAAAATCGGAGTTGTTCGTAAGATGTGTAATAATTTTTACTTAAGAGCGATTCCACACAATTTTTTAATAAGAACGATTTGATTTCGCATCGACACGTCTCTTGTAAGATACGATCAATTTTGTTCTATATTTTTTTACGAATAATTTGTATAATAGAATGTTAAATCGCGTTGGAAAACTGTGTAAGCTTTATACTTTTTTTCAGAGACAGTGAGTTGTGTAACAATTTTTTGTAAATTATTTTTATTTGTGTATCGATTTTTATATTAACTATAAAATTTGAAGAAAACTTTCTAGTGCTTAAGTTTAATATGTCGTTCACGATTAATACTAATTAAGATTGCTGGAACAATAATCATGTTAAGATCGTATTGTTTTGTCTACAAAAATTAGAACATGGAGATGAGAAAGTGGTCTGTCTAATAAAGCGCTGTAAAATAAAGTCTAATAAAGCGCAATACAAGTTACTGGCGTTTATTTCGCGTACTTTCGTCACCCGTAGTGGGCTCGCTATAATTTCCTCGAGAATTTGAGAACTGTTTTGTTATCATCGCGAGAAGCACCGATATTATTTTTATTTCTCGTTAAACCGGCACTAGAATTTTGAGCCTGCGAAACTTAGACCGCACAACATTCTCACAAGTAGTCGCAGACGGCCTTTCAACTTTGACAAAAGCCGCGAACTGAATAATAACTAAAAAAGCGTAATCTTTTCTTTATCCATTAATTTTTTTTCAACAATAATTTTCCTCGTATATCACGACTTATATTTATCCGAGGCCGTCTGCAACCTGCGGTCTCCATCAGACTCGCAGAAGCGCACATAACGCATCCGCACGCTGTCTCGCACAGACCTTTAGTTTTTTCTCGCACCGTTAAACTCGTTTCGTTGGGTCGGGCGGGCTCTGCTTCGCTCTTGCAGGTGAGAAAGGAGTACCGGAAGTTCGTGCGCCGCCACTCTTGGCTGCCGAAGTGCCTGAGGTGCTCGAAGACGGTGACGGGCGGCTCGGCCGGCTCCACCGGCGCCAGCGGTGGCACCGCCGGTGCCAACGGCGGCAAGGACTTCGCCTCGCACAACACCTCGTCGAATCCCTCGGCCCCTACCACCGACAGTTCCGGATTGTCACCTCATGCAGCCACCAATGTGGGTACCAACGTCGGCGCTACATCACCGAACAATCACAACAACCTGACCGCCGCCTGTAACAATACGAATCTTTCGATAAACGTGAACCTGAACAATTTGTCGCTGAGGTCGCCGGTCGGGGCACACCAGATGCACATGATGGCACCTAGCAACCACAATAGGCATCCCACTCAGCAAGGTATCCAAACGCCGCTTATACACCAAACCGAGGCACACAGATAACGAAGTGGAGTGATTGCTCCGCAGGATCACAGTTATCGATATTACTTATGAAAATTGAGGCCGCATTATGCTTGTAACTTTTGATCAGATACCGTGTCGTTTTGACCAAACTAACTCTTCATTTGTCACGTTTCTCTTCACTCTTTGCTTAATAAAGATGCAAACTGATGATATAATACAGAACGACGCGGTATTTGCAAAAGTTAAAACATTTTAATTTTCATAAGAATGTTGGTTACTGTGTTTTATCTATGGAGCAGCCGAAAGATTGGAACGTAGGAGTCCGAAAGGAGAATGTGCGTCTTCCTCTCCCCCTCTTTTTTCATTATATAGTAATGACGGTGCAATACTTGCTCAATCTCATAAAGTCTATCAGTCAAAGTTGGCTCCCGATATTATATATATCGGAAGTCAGCGTACGTAACAATGTATACATGATCTCATAGGATCAAAATAATTTCTTAGTATCGATAAATCGCATTTCTCTCTCTTTCTTTCTTTTTCTATATATTCTTTACTCACTCTATTTTCTTTCGGTATAATTATGAGTAACACACAAGTATGATCCGTCTATAATTAATTATTACCGTTACTTTTTGCCTGTTGCTCAGAACTCCAGCCTGCCTTCCTTCGAACTTGCCCCTTCACAATTGAAAGGTTGTCACGGTTAATAGTCGTCTTTACACGTGAATTACAGTTTTCGTCTATCTCTCTTGATCCTCTCAGCGTGTAAATAGACTTTTGTTCGTCACACATTTAACGTTAAACGTAGTTATTTGGTTCCCAATTTCATGCTTATGATGTTATAATTCAAAATTTAACAATCAAACAGTATTTTAACTGTAGTAATTTTAACTGTAGCATTAAATTGGAGCGTTTTTCCTTAATGTATGTATTATATTAAATTAATTGCAGCATGTATATATGTAAGGCAGGCGGTCCTGCTAATTTATTTTATTATTTTTTACAGATAAAGCCTAGTGTACACTCATGGATTTTTCTCCTAGGAATGATTTGCAATAGAATTTTTTGAAAAAAGTTTACTTATTTTTACTTTAAAATTTTTAATAATATACTAACTGTTAATAAAACTAACTTGCTATAGTTACAACTTTACAATCTACAATTTATTTTATTCTTTGTATATATATATATATATATATATATATAAAATTCTTATATATTATAGAAATTAATTTTTTTAGAGATTTATTTTCCATGAATATGTCAGACTATTACTTTCTGAAAATGTATATTCATGAACAATGTTAAGTGTACATTCGGCTTTTACGTTCGAAACCGACATGAGTCTAAAAGCTTTTTTGGTGTTATCAGCAAGTCACTTCAAAAACTGACTCGCAAAACTAAAAGGCATTTAACGAACCGTTCAGCCCTTTCGACCTTGTCGTGCTCAGAGGGTCGAAGAGAATTGGCTGACAAAAATAGAGTGAGAAAAAGAGAAAGAAAGAGAGAGAGAGACAGACAGAGAAACTAGCGAAATAAAAAATGTATTCGGAAGAGAGATTGTTGGAACGTGCTCGTGTATGCTGTTATAGGACAGTTTGTAGAAAAACGGTCAGTCAGAAAGAAGCGCTAATGTTGAAAATGATTATAAAATACGAAAAATTTCATAAATTTAAACAGTTTTCTTTCAATTTTTTGCATTTTTAAATGCTTATCTCAAATTAAAAACGTTTTTTAGTATTTACAGCGTAAAGTTAATATATGATGTTCTTCAATTACCAAAATTAAATTATCTCACACATATCTAAATTTATTTATCTTTAAATAAATTTCAAATTTGATAAGATAAAATCTATAACATTTTCTTCTTTCTCTAATTACAATCACATAAAATAACATTTCTTTTTTGCAAAACTTATATAATATAGCAATAACTTCTTTCTAGGATATGAATTATTCAGTGTCAAAATTATTTAAGTAGGTTTATATACCTATCTTGTATAATATCTCGTTTGTTTAATATAGCTCGTACATTATTTTACACTCGTTAAAGAAATAAATGAAATTCGGTGTTTCTTCTTGATCTCAATTTAATTCGAGCACCTTGTTATGATTATGACCCTGTTATTCTTCCAATTAAGACAATGTTTTTCACAATTATTATCAAGTATTATCCGGTATTCTTTATTTATAGTCAAGTAACAGATAACGACAATCTCTCGAAGATCTTAAATACTAAATTATTAGTATTCAAGTAACCCGAATTTTAAATAGTCCGAATGAATTAAAAGATATCGCTCATCAGCTCAATTATTCCCAAACAGTTCAAAAACATATAAATAAATTTGTCACATTTACAATTATTGCATTGATCAGTATCGAATTAATAAAACATATTTTTAACAATATTTTAATTATGTTTAATAATATTTCTAATAATTAAATTATCGTTTTAATTTTTTTTTCAAAACTTGTAACGTCATATTCTTTATCACAATTAAATGCCATTCTATTCGGTACTTTAATTTTACAACACTTCTCACAAAAAGCTAGTTTAAAGAATTTTTAAACTTTGATTCTCAAAATTTCGAAGGAAGGAAAAAGAAACATATGTTTATTTTTTTTTTACAAAGAAAGAAGAAATTTTTCCAGATTATCCATTCGATAATGCTCGATGTCCCCATTTTGTAAATAACTCGCGGAAGGCAGGCACAGCACGAACATTCGAATTCGCACTCTCGCGAGCACGCTCGCCCGCAAGACTTCCTACTAACAGTGGTGATTTCCGTGCTTCTTATCTGGCTTCGGGGTTTGGTGTAATGCGGTTGCTGGCTACTTTGTACCCTCTTATGCCCCGGCCCGCTCCTTTTTTCACTACGAAGAGCGCGATTTCGCGCGATTCGTCGTTTATTTCAGACCTTCCGGATCGTCAATGAGATCTGTGATCAAGTGAAAGGCAGTAAGTGATATAATTTTGCCGAAACGAGTATTTTACACAGGGAATTTTAGCTGCAGTTACAGTTTAAATAATCTGGTAAGTCAAGTTAAATTAATAAATAAATTAAATTTTTGTGTTGAATAATGTGATGAGTTTTTATACGTAATTAGTTACTATTATTAACACTATTATTAACAAAATATTCCGAAATTTTCAATTATATCTTTTAATTTTTAAATTTATTTAGGATTAATTTAACTAATTTAATTTATTAAATAAATCATTTTTATCTCAGCTATAAAAATATGTGAAAATATTATCGCGCTATAATATTACATAATTGAAAAGAATTGAAAAAATATAAGGTTGACTCTTGTCAGTTACTGCCTTTCTTCTAATCATAGTAGAAATAATTTCGAACGTGCGTGGAATCAGATACTCGCGTAATCGTGATTTACGATTCTCTTCGTAATTGTCTTTGTATTGCCTTCTGTCGTTAACTCTTTTGCTCATTTATCATACTTGATTTATCAGACGAGTTTTATTTGATTAACAATAGTGATTACTCACTACTAGGTTATTACAATTTATTATAATTGCAATATTTGAAGCAAATTACTGTGATCAATCAATCTTATATATTACTCACAGTCTTAAGAAAATTATCTTATCAATTTATTATACAATGTATAAATTTTTCGTTTAAAGTATCATGTAAATATATAAATTATATATTTATCATTTTTTTAAGGCGGAGGCGATTTCTATTTCTGCATAATTTAAAGATTGATAAAACATAATATTTCTTAAAATATAAAAAGTTGACAGAAGATTGAAATAATAAGAGATTGTCGCGACAACCTCGTGTAAAAGCTTATTTTAATTTTAGTAATTATCCATGTTTTATATGCATTGTCAACTAGATCACCCTTTCACGACGAAGGAGTTTAAATAAACGAACTTCCGTCGGTGATGGGGAAGGTATACGTTTAGAAAGATTCGTAATGTACTAGCGGAGTACCTAATTCTAACTAGACACGCGAAGGGCGGAGTACGAAGGGATGCACTCTATGCAAGCACTTACACGTCGCATTCTACGTTTTTTTCTCTTGCACTCCATGGCACTTCCGTATTCCGCCTGAACGCGCTTCAAGTAATTAAGTGGTTTTTTCCTCCCATGAACAGGCGATCGATGGAAAATGCTTTCTCGAAAATGTGAATGCTCGCACATAACAATTAGTACATCGCACTTCCAACGTGCAACCATTTGCACGAAAATTATTATGTTTTCCATCGAACTTGCCGACATGTTTCACATGCTGCGAGAAACGTATGTTTAACCCTTTGCACTTGTCATATTACCGACTGACTGACAGAGTATTACGAAATTATATTCATTAATGCATTTTGTATATCGCAGCTTGAGCGAACATTATTCTGCAGCTTGTTAGTAAAAAGGAAAAATTCATTATACGTTTATCCTTTTTATTACAAAATATTATAATAGCTTTTATCGTATATTATTAAAAAGTAATATTATGAAGATGCAAATGAGAAATTTAGTTAACGTCATATAAATTCAATAAATATTAGATTTAATAATGAATATTGTGCCAATAATGAAAGCGCAAGAAAGAACGGTAATCGGATTTGTGTGCTTTAAGTGTAAAGGATTAAAAGGCGCTCAAATGCTCGCTCACTCACCCACACGATCAGTCACTTAATGGAAAATGAAGGAAAAAAAAGGGAAGGTACGGGCGAGGAAAATCTGTGCAAACCAATCCGTTACATTTGTCACACTTTCACCGCATCACACATGCTCATTCACCGGCCACTTTCGCTCTTTCTCTTTTTCTCTTTATCCCTATCGTTGGATACGTTTCGCTGATTAACGCCAAACTGCATATCCACGCAGCGAGATAAGGTATAAAGACGATTCTTAGATGACTATTCGGAAATCTTTCGGAAATATTTCGGAAATTTTATTACTTTATTACTGGAAGTCCTCCCCTCGTTCACGATCATGTGGATTTAAAAAATTTATAAAACAATCCGACTAAACTCAAATACATTTATATCTTTTGAAAAATCTAACTTGCTGTTTCTCTCAAATTAATTTTGAATTAGGAACGCCCGTAAATTCATCAGATGATTTAATTCCTTGTGAAAAGTCTCTTTGACTTTTTCTAATCTCGAGGGTCTCTCTCTCTTTCAATCCAAGTAGAAAATATCATTTTTTTTGCTTTGTCACAAGGACGAGTTATTTAAGTTGAAGGTAGCGCTCTTTTTCGACTTGTGTCAGAGCCGCAGGTCGTAGGTTTCATTCGGACCGGAAGTCCGGCTGTAGCGGTCGCGTGACCCGTCCCTATAGAGTCTCGAAACAGGTGCAATCACGTGTCGTCTTTGCGCAACAAACTCTCGTCCGCCGAAGGGAAGGAGGCCATGATGTGTCCGGGGAGAATCCTTCAGCGTGCGTGCCGACGTCGCGTATCTCGGAGCGCTACGTCGTAGATTTGCTTCAGCACGAGTTAAATCCGTTCCGCTTCCGGTACCGCACGCCCCACGAGATATCGCTGGATGTGTACAGCGCCCATATCTCCCTTATGTTCGCTCGTGTCGCGTGAAACCTACGCGCCCCTTCTCCCCCGTATCCACAATTATGTATCCTAATTGGCACACAAGGTCTCTTTTGTCCCGTTGCTTCATCGATCGAGAAGCTTAAGGTGTTCTCGACCCAGTGATTTCAACTTGTGGATTATGGTGTATTTATGGACAAGGATGTAGTCATATTTTTTGTTAATGAAGCGTTAAATATAATAATACTTTGATAATTGAAGATTAAACTATCTTTTTCCATCTAAAAATATAAAAGACAGATAAAATTTGTTTGTTAATTGAAGAAGTTTAAAATTAATCCTAACGGGTATTTTTTTAATTAGAATCAAAGAAACGAACAATAGAGATATCAATTCTGTCCAAGTTCTCCCAAAGAAATAGGAAATTCTCCAACTTTTTAATCCGTGATTTTCACATCACGGCACATTTATCCAATATCTTTTTCTGCAATTTTGGCGAAGCGAAGCTGTCCGTCAAAATCAATACAATCGTTAGCTGAAAAACCCTTTGTTTACTGACCTGAATCATCTCGACGCATCGAATACATCTCGCTTTTTTTCGGTCGGTGATTACGCATGAAATAATTATCCAGAGAGAAGTTGATCCATTCATACACGTATACACTAAATCACGAGCGACACTGACCCTGGCCGGCCCAGCCCATCAGTAAACGAAGGGTTAAGGGGGAATGGCGGATTGGTTGCTTTTGCAGTACTTGGTATCCGGTCGAAGCTGGGCGATAGTCGATAGGCAGCCGGCAGTAACGGTGCCGGGTGAATCCGCCTCGACCGAGGCTCACATCGTGGCCACCCTGCCGTACGCACGTCACGCCTTCTTACCCTCAGCTCCCAATATTCCCAAATCTGCCACTGCCACTTGGGGCCACCTTAACAAAAACCTCATGTGGAAGGTAACTAATTCACCGCTAAATTCTGTCGCTGTGTTTCTCAACTTCGGGGGCGGCTCTATCGTAAGACGAACTTTGCGATCGTTTAAACTTTTATATTGCTACACCTTGACGAAAAATATGAGGCACTTTTATTTAACACATGTAAGTCACAATTTAACGGAGATTACAATTGTACTACAATATTTAAATTACTAAAATATTTTAAAATTTGTTATAATTCAACGTGAAATGATTCGCTGTTGATGATAGTTAATTCACTTTAAATGATGGTCTCTTTACTTTTGTCGAACAGCAAATGCAAAAGTCTAACAATGTCGAATTACGGCGTTTCGAAATCACAGCTTCGTATTTGTGAATCTCACTGATATTATGGTCCGTACGTTTGCAAGGATTTGCTAAACCGCTGTTTCCGCATTGATGATATCCTAAGTACGATCTTCACGTCGTAGCAAGCAGTTTGCGTTTACAAGAGCCAACTACGGCCTTTGTATTTGCAAGGATCTTGCATTTGTGAGAAGTACACTAATTGAGTATATAGTCCGCGCGTTTGCAAATACTCGTAAACCACTATCTTCCTATCTGCGAGCATTTAGCTATCTCTTGCAAAGGATACTAATTATCACCTTAATATTTACAGAAGTATAAAGATCTTGCCAAACTAAATTTTGGTTTTAAAAGTCTTGCCCAATACATGATATAAATAATATTTTTGTCGAAAGTTTTGCTAAAATTAGAGCCGTCTCCAATACACCGTGTGTCTTTTGGTCTCTTTCTCTTTCTCTTTTTCTCTCTCTCTCTCTCTCTTTTATTTCTGCATGGTGTGCAGTATTAATTTTCACTCATGCATAGCACCTAGTCACTTATCCTAGGAGTGAACCTGATCCGAATATTGAGCATGGAGATGCGGATACACTTTGTTGACGTGTAAAGTGAGATTATTTTTCATGTTTGCGACATAGCTTGCGCCATAATCCTCCGTTTGCGATCTTTCCCCAATTTTTTCTATCATACATCAACGGGACTAAGACATGTGACGTTTTTCTGTAACTTAGAAGTAAGATGGCACAGATTTTTTGTCCAAGTATATCTATCCTTTCACCTTCGAGTTACAGAACAATGATACTTGTTTCCATACCTGTTGAAAAAGAATTATGTCATGATATTTAAAGGAACGGTTTAACTTTTTTTACTTTATTTACAATGTACGATGTAAATAATGAAATCAACTTCTTCATCTGTGAAAGAAAGAAATTCATTTAATGGACGTATATCTATTAAGACTTTTTCGCTCTTATTCTTCTTTTTTTTTAATGCAAGTGCCGTTGTATTTCTTTTTTATGCTTTTATTTTTAACGATGTTCGTTAAGTTATCCCGATATAGCAGAGCACGATGATTGATGAGTAGAAGTAAAACCAGAAGAGACGGAGATGTTATGGAATAAGCCATGTCGCTCTTCCGGTACCTGTCCCTGCCCCTTTCTCTTTTTTTCTTATTCTAATGCGCGTCCGGCGCGCGGGAACAAATGCGAATACACGGTTATGACGTTTTATATCAGAACACAGTGCTCCATTTATCCTGTCATGAATTGTGTGTAGCTCATCTTGTGTGCCTTGGTTTACGTTGCGTGTTATTTTTTTTTGGCTGCACAATGAAGGGAGGAGGATGATTAACCGTGAAATACGGTCCTCATATAACGCGAGTGGAACTTTCTCGCTCGTCTCTCCTCTCATGCATGCGCGATCATCAATTGAGCCGTTTCGCTTGAAAGAAACGTGAGTTAAATATAATTAGGTTAAACAAAGGTGGAGAGATTAAAATAACGTATCTTAACAAGCAGTTTTTGAGATTGACATGTATAATTTAAATAATTTAGACAAATAAAATGTGTTGTGTAGATAAAATATGTATAACGAAAAACAGTTTATAAAATGCTAACATTTGAAGATATCTTCCACATTCTTCGATTAATCATTGAATGGTGAAATAAACGGCTCAGTTATGCAAAATATTCCCGTGAGTTTCATAAATTTAACATTTTCGCGTTCGGTAATCCCGTACGTTTAAGTAGCGTCGTGTGTAGTGTTAAATTATTGAAATTTTTTATATATTATAATTTCCAAAGCTATTGATTTTTTAATTTTCGTATATAACATGTTATTTACCCATAAGGATTTAGCTAACAAGTAACACTATCCAAGTGCACTCACCAATTTTTTTGAAACTTTGCACACATGTAGTACTTTGGAAAACATTTGATGTTTTTTTTTATTTTGGCCAATAATGTGTTTAAAAAAGCCCAATTAAAGTTCTGTATTATTTAGACTCTTGTTTCCGGATTATCTACATAATACAATACTTTATATGACTTTTTCAAACACTTTATGAGCCAAAATAAAAAAATATGGGTGAAATGTTTTTCGAAGTACTAAATGTGTGCAAAGTTTCATCTACATCCGGAAACAAGACAATACAAAATGATTGATTTTGCATCGAACTTATATTCAGGAACACATAGATATACAGGGTTGAAAAAAAAGGGTAAAATATTTTAAGGGGATTTAGTATGCTTAAAAATAAGTAGAAAAGTCTTGATAAACATAGGTCTGCAAATAAGCCGTTTTTGAGATATTTTTATTTTTTCATTTTTGTTATTTTTATTTTTATTCTTTTTATTATTTTTATTTAATGTTTTAAATTTTTGTCTTATTCTAACTTATGCAAAAAATAACAGCTGGTGTTTTACCTTATCTTATTAGGGAAGATGGTCAAAATGACCTCTTTCTTGTCTATGCAAATCCTGCATCTCCGCAAAAAAGAATCTCCTGCTCTTTCATACACCTGAATTCATTCTGATTGTGACGCAGGCTTCTTGTACATAATGTTATAATTGTTCCAAGTTATTGATTGGCTCTGCATACACTAGACTTTTTAAATAGCCCCAAATAAAAAAATCTCAAAAAATTAAAATATCTCAAAAACGACTTATTTGCGAACCCATGTTTATTAAGACTTTTCGACTTATTTTTGGACATACTAAATCTCCTTAAAATATTTTATCCTTTTTTTTCAACATCTTGTATAATACTGTGACATAACCCCTGATATTCCAAAAGTGATTTTTACCCCTTAGAACACTTTATGAGTCAAAATAAAAAAACATGGATCCGCAAATAAATCGTTTTTGAGATATTTTATAAATGTTTTTTGAAGTACTACATGTGTGCAAAATTTAAAAAAAATCGGTGAGCGACACTTGGGTGAGTTCTTGTAAGCTCACGTTTGACACTCATTATCAGGTACACATTGTTGTCATTACGTATGATTGTCGTACATTTTTAAAAATCTACCAAACAAAGATTATCTCTCAGCGCACTTGTGGAATTCAATGGACGCGGAAGTGTTAACTTCATCGTTTCCCATTTTCCTCCTTCTTCACACACTGACCCATTGTTCTAACGTCAAGGCATTCTCTCCGCAGAACATTTCTTTTAAATCCTACTCCCGCGACTCCGGACACGGCGGCTCCGAGCAGGAGGACTCTCCGAGGACACACAACACCTTGACGCTCGGCCACTCTGGCAGGAGACGCGGGCCGAATGACGCCGGCGAGATGAACACCGGCACCAGGACGATCGGCGGTAGACGCGCTGCGATGCCGTACAACCACACGTATACCGAGATCGTGGACGGCCGCGGCAACGGCGGTGTCGCCGGGCATCATCAGCTGCACGGTCACCACGGGCAGCACGTGCATCTGCCACGTGGCCTCGCCAACGAAGACGATCCGGTGTACGAGGAGATCGAGCGTGGCAGCGGCGGCGGCGGCGGCGGCAGCAACGGTGGCGGTAACGGAGGCATCGGTGGTGGTATCGGCGGTATCGTCGGCGCTGGCGAGATCCAGGTATCGGACATGTCCGACGAGGACGGTCGTCGACAGAGTGATATGAGCAGGCAGTCCTCCAGGAGTTACGGCGACCATCGACCGCTGATCCCGTACTCGCCTGCCGCTGATCGCAACCTGGTGCACTACGGCCAGGCAATGACGGAACGCGGTGGTGCTGGAGGTAATCTCACGCACTACGACTCGACGGAGTACGGGCCGGCCGTGGAGCGGACCCTGAACGCCTGTTGGGAGAAGTTGCGCCGGCAGCAGGCCAGGTACGAGCTCGGAGATCTACCGCGGTTACCAGCGGCATACGGGATGCCGCCGCAGCAGGACCACACGCGAACGGTGGCCGTGCTGGACGGGCACACCGTCGTTTGTCACCTGCAGCCGCAAACGGACATGTACACGGGTCGCGGTATGCCGCCGCCGTCCTACAGCGAGTGTTAGGTCCCGACAATCACCCGGACCGGGGAACCTTCTTTGCCTCCTTACGGAGGAGCGACGGATTCTTCCGGTACGGCGTAAACTGTCTGAACGGTTCGTTTTCTAGTTCGGGACTACGTGGTGGTGATGAGGGTGATGACGGTGGTGACGGTATCGATGGTTCGTTCCTGAAGAGAAGAATCACGTGTCGGCGGCTCCCACCCAGCTGAACCACACACGGGAGACGAACGTGCCGCTTTTTAGCTCAAGCGTAAACGCAACGGTGTCTTGATGCGGATCGTCGCGTTTTAGCCATAATCGACGTATCGCGAGCGTTCTAGGGAATGCCGCCTTTGCCTCCGTTCAGGCGGAATTCGGTCGGACGTCTCCTTGCGGACGAGCGAGGAAAAGTATGAGTGAGAGGGAGAGAGAGGGAGGGAGAGAATGATGCGAGATCGGTACGCGTCCAACTAAGGCTGTCACGTCGTCCAACGGACGCCCCGTTTCTCTTAAGATATTCCGTGTACATGTGTGTGTGAGTGCGTAACACCGCGACGTGGACTCTGTATAACACAATTGTAGCGGACCTCTCGTTTAGGCTAAGTCGATGATAATGATGATGTGGCGTTTGGAATTGGCGAACCGAGTGAGCGAATAAAGATCAGAACGTAACGAGTCCTGATGAAGACGGGAGCTTTTGCCGAAGTCCGAAGCAACCACGAGAAGATTGGCATTCGGAGTGATTTATTCTGAATTTAGCGCGATACCTTTTGTAGATTTCACGCGAGCGTGACGAATCAAAGCGTTTTATTATCTTTATGTTAAAAGCGGCTCGTGTAGAGATTTTTGCAAAATATTTATCATATATTATTTGATTGATATTTACTTAATATTAACTTTGACACAGATATTTCGTAATTTACAAAAACAGTATACCTTTACATTTTCTTCTGATGAAAGAAATGTCAAAGAAGAAATGTCAAAAATTTTGTTACTTGGAATTTGCGATGTCTTCGCTACGATTTTATCAATTTATCAATTTTTTTCTGTTTATTTTAATAATTAGATTTGATTTTCTAAATGGCTATAGCGCTCATATTTTTTTTTACTTATTTATCTTTATTTTTTTAAACAAAAGATAATTGGTTCTCTGTTTTCTTTCTTTCATATATATATGTATGCCGGTCATTTTACATGAGGAAAACTGGAGAGTTACTAGAAATATTTATTTTTTAACTTCCTAGGTATGCTGATTATTGATTTCAGTTTTCGAAATGTTCTTGTTATGTGAAAGGTACATGTTATGATTTCGTTGATACCGAGAAGAGGGCCGCGCGTCGTTTCTGTAGATATCATTTCATCCGATACGCTTCCCACGGCAATAACGTCCAACAACATTATCGAGATCGAATCCTATCCTCGTGCGCGGCGGACTTCGAGGGAGGAAATATTACGTGAGCATCGCCGATACTCGGCACATCTGCGTCAACCCTTCCCAGACCTGTGCCATCGCCACACAATTGTAAACGGGTCGGGGAGGGTTACGGGACACGACAAACCGCGTATCGTAAGCCGGTATTCAGTGCGGTAAGTGGATTCACCGGCGGCTCAGCCGTCACACGTCCGGCGATATTAGGTGTCGTGTTGATCATAGCATTAAACGCGGCTCACCGTGGCCGAATGCAAACCACGTGTAAATCACAACGTGACATACGTATCGTTTGCATCTAGTTACAGCGAGCTGCGTTTAATACGATAAACCGATTTATCATCACAGTACGACGGACGAGTCCGGCTATCTCGTCAGCCACTTCCGGGTCTGGATATCGTGAGGTATTCGGCGGTGCAAGGCTTTCCAGGCGTAGATGATCGGCGCGGACCCTGAACCTAGAGAAACAGGCATTGTAACATAGATCTAGACATATCGCCGCCGGCCGAATCGTCAACGATGCGCCGGTATCGTCGACAAGCCGAGAGTCGACATGCCTCGACCCTTACGCGGAATCGACGACGGCTCGATAAAGGAATCGGTATCTTAATCTCAGGTGAGATTGCTATGGCGAGATGTTAATCGCATCGAAAGAAGCAAATTGAAATTTATCCAATGTATCAAAATTCAATGGACGAATGATGGTTCTTTTTCTTTTTTATAAATGTGAGGATATACTTTTATATATTGTGACGTAGAGTAATATTTGGATAGGAGCAGTCTCACCGCGTGTAATGGCCGTTGCTTCGTTTCAGCGCCTCCTGGTAAACGTGGTAGTCGCGTTACGCAAAATTTATAAACCATATTTGCAAGGTATATTATTTGAGAGTTTCGAATAAATCGGTTTCAGGCATATGTGCAGCTTAAGGTAAATTTCTTTTATTCTTTTTCATATTTTTTTGCAGTTTTTGAGAATAACTCTTCCTTTTATATCAAATATTGAGAACCATCAAGAATTATTGCAGATTGATGTTACTTTTTGGTATGTATAAAAAAAGGGAACTTTGATACAGAAATATTGTAAATAATCTGTCGAAACATAGTACAAGTTATTTTTATATTTCTTGATTTTTATGCTTCTATATTAATATTTATCGATGTTTTTCATTTATTTATGCGGCAATTCTTCAACTTTTAATCAAAAGAGACATAAACATGAATGATGTCCCCAAAAGTATTAATAATTTATTAAAATTTAACAAACCGGCAACTTATAACGTTTTTTCACTTGAAATAATTCAACAAAACTGATTGTTAGAAAATGAATTCCAATTATATATGAGTATTTTTTTTTAAATATAGATACTGTTGCAACGCAAATGTTTGTTCTGGCATTATCTTTTTGATTTGTCTATCCGAAGGCAGCTACTTGTTTGTTTTCTGCCTGAAGCCGAATCTACGCGAGGCTTCGTCTTGACATTCGATGCGTTCCTCGCGCGAGCTTTCGCCGGGTTGTGTTTCGACGAGTAAATAACGAGCGTATTCTTGGCGCTGATGGCCGGAAATTAGATTTCCTCCCGTGCGGGAAGAACAAAGGAGAAATCGAGGAGCAATGGCTGGAGCGCCTTTATCAGTTGTATGTGGCAGCTCCTCGTCGCGCGTCGCTTTGGAACGTTGCGTTTTAGTCCCAGAACGTTATTTTTATAAATAAAAAAGTAAATAAATAAATATATATACATATATATATATATATGTATGTACATGTATGTATACAGTAACGATATATTATTATTGTGAAGAGAGAGAAAACTTGAGAGAAATGATGAAGAAAGGCCCAGGGATCGTAAGTGGGCGGGTAAATATTAGTGATACGAGCGGATTTCCCGAGCGACGTGGAAAAATGCGCGAAAACACTTAGTCACTGTTTTTTACTATTTTTTAAAACAAAACCGTGTATGTGTACGTGATACGTGAGAACGCGTGAGCTAAGCTAATCGTGTAACTAAGGGATCCCGCGCGCGCGCGCGCGCTATTTATTTTTATCATCCCCGAGTGTTTTGTATCGCGAGCGGAAATTGTGTCGAGTGGGAGTTTGTCGTTCTCCAACCATCCCGCGTCGTCTTCAATGATGAAAAAAACCACGAGGATCTTCGCCGAACGATGTTCGCGAAGAAGAGTATCGAAAGCAAGCTTCGATGGTCTTCTTAATGTGGTACATTGTGGATGAAATTATACGTTGAGTGGACTATATGATATCTATAATAATTAAATATTTGTGCGAATATTTAAAATCTCAATTTCCTTACGCGAGAACGTTTATTCCTCTATAAATCTGAACGTTAATTTTATTTTGTATCGACACAATTCGTGCGTGTTTCTGATATAAAATAAAATCTAAAACAAGATTTATAATTTAGTTAGGATTTAACTTAGCGAGATCAATTTGCCTTGTTTGACACACAAAATTTGTAATAAAATTACATCGGCAAATGTGATGAGTTCAACGTATCTTTGTCCGCTATGTCACGACTTCGTGGTTGCTTAATTTATTTCTCGCTCATGAGAACCGCGCATATAGGAGAATTGTAATAGTGATAATCGCATTAGGAGTACCAGCTATGTTAAGTGTGTAAATGTGTCCCGAGCAGTTGTAAAGTATAATTGCTCATTCCGGCGTTCCGAAGCATGGCATTCATCAATGATTTCTCCAAAACATCCAACAGCACACGACAAGTGTCAACATATCGGTAGCCTTTACAAACTGTTGTTTGCTAACTAGAAAAGTTTATAAAATAAGAGTTCAGAGCTCTGCCCTCACATCTGACATTAATTGGCACAGTCAAATTATACATGTATTACATACATTGCATCTCGAACATCACCAGAGGCGATTTGTTTTTATTATTAGTGAGATTCGCGGAAAAGCAGGATAATAAATAATTTAATCTTTGCGAATGCAACGTATTGTATCACAAAGATGAAATTTAAATGAGTTTTTATAGATTAACATAAATTGAACTGAGTGAATAACGCGAAAATTATTATTTAAATTATTATAAATTATTATTTAATAATATTACTTGTCGGTAACTTTTTTTAAAATAAAATTTTTATGAAGAATACATAAAATGTAAAAATATTGTCCAATTGTATTTTTACAAAAAAATTTCTTATTGTCAATCGTATTCCAGGATAGTTATCGCCTCTGAGAGAGAAAGAGTTATATAATATAAATATTATAAAGTCTTTTAATATTTATATAAATATTATTAATAAATAACAAAGCTGCCGACATCTCTTTACAATCGTATACGCATTTTCTTATCAGATCTATCATTTTTTAAAGCCGCGAATCCAGAAATTACGAGCTACTTACTATAATAGTTTAAGTTTCGCCATGACTGATTTATCAGAGAGGTAACATACCAAACCGAAAGAGGTAACTTGTGTATAATTTTCTACGAAACCAGGGGAGGGGGGGAATTACGAGCCTCAGCCGCGTAACGTATAATTGCTAGGCAATTGTTGAAAGAACACATTCCATCCGTTCGACGTTCGTGCGAACTTAGGAAGGGAGAAAAGGGTCGTCGGGAGCCCAAAAGTCGGTCATCAATGTGTCAGACGAGACAATAGTCCGTATTCTCGACGCATCTTTAACATGAAAACGATGCTTGCGCGAAGAAAATCAACGTTTGCAAACTCGGCGAGCTAAACACTTGTGTGTGCGGCGCATTCACGTTTAATGCGAAACATGCGACGAGAATGTGACAGGACGCGCGTCCTAGTTCGAAGTGTCCCGACTGAAGTTTCATCGCGTGCACGAACACGGACACCGCGCGTGGACACGCGAAGCGTTATCAATGTCGCGAAGGAGACTCCGAGAGTTGTATATACATAAATGTAAATAGGGCTTTGTACATGTTGGAATACTTGTAAAGTGGAGCGCGAGCGGGAGAGACCGAAAGAGCGAGGATGCGAGAGAGAGAGAGAGAGAGAGAGAGACCCTGAGATGATAGATGCGGAAGGAAGGCATACCTAGGGTAAGTTTACTAGTAAGTAGCGGAGCTATTACGAGCTATTATGTATTATCGGTGACGCGGCGTGGAGGACGCGCATAACGGATCTTAACTTAAATCCCAACGCGTATTAGTTAATGTGTAAATAAACTAAAGCGAAGGAAGTAAAATATTAAAGAGCCCAAGTAATCGTTGGATATTTATAACGAAACTCCAGTAAAGTAGGCCGACGGGGAGATAAACGAGACAGTTGGGATCGAAACTCGCAAAGTCCATCTCGGACGCGAATTCTACCTTGAAGTAATCCTTTTTTCGCTACAATTTACTATATTTATTTCAAATATAAAGTTAAAAGCGATCTTCTTTTTTTTCCTCGAAAAAAAGAGGATCCGTGAGGATCTGACGTTTTAAAAGTATAAAGCTATATCTGAAGCGCCTCAGCTCCCTTGTGACTCGCTTTCAACGTAAAATTATATTTATAGAGGCGAATCTTACACGAAATATAGTTTTACGTTTGAAAATGAGTACCCTGCGCACGCGGAGAGCGGATCTTGGATTTTACGGATTACGATCTGAGCGTCTCGAGAACCGAAGAGAAAGGAAGACAAAACGTAGTCGAGCACACTCGTCCACATGTGTATCGTTGCGCGAAAAAGGATCAAAGGATGAGAGGAGGACGCGTGTGCGGCGTTAATCGGACAGACGATGTACAGTGCATGTTTTATCTTTAGCCGTTTTATAAATGTAAATATCTTCCACCCTCCCCTCCCTCTGCCCGAAAACAGTCTCTTTTCACCTTTTCTTCTTATCTCTACCCCGGCTTTCCGCGGGGTAGGAGAAAAAGGCGCAAAATTAATTGATCGTTTCCGAAATATCTCTTCTTTCGTCGTAAGTATTCTTTATTATCGGCTTCAATCTCCCGATCCTTCACTCATTGAGTCCCTCCTCCGTGACTCTCCCAACTTCGTCTTGTGAGATACTCAGCGTCTTGTGAGATATTAAACTTTCGTTTCGAAGTGAAAGAGATGAAATGCGTCGGGCAAAGGCTGAAAATCACGTCTCTGTCGATTTATCGACGCTTCCCGGGACCGATTCGAAACATTTTGGAAATCTTACGAAGCAACATTTGCGTCCCATATACTGTATATACTGTAATTTGCAGTGAACGAGTGGAAGATCGCGATAAGAACGCGAATTATCAACCTTATACTTGTTTTATACTTATTCTTCCGACGATAATCGCGGTCGCATGGGCCATCAAAGTGACGGTCTCTGCGCGATGATTGTGATAGCGTTAATTAATTCTTAGCCTGCTATTGATATCTCCAAGCCCCAGAAACAGTGTAACGGATGCTGTTGACTATACTGTTTTGGTATAGCTAACGATAGAGAGTCGCGTACTATAGTATTATATTACGCTATACGACTATACTGTATTTAGTATAGTTAATAATAATAGCCATATATTATATTTCTCCTGCGACCACCGCGACTAACGTGAGTATTTGAAGCTGCTGGTACTTCGAGATGTGTCAATAGAGGGAAAAGGCTTAATCCGCTTCCGGCCATCTCCTTCTCCCAAACCGTTGAATCGAAAGCCGTGAAAATCGCGGATCCACGCGATCGCGTATAATTCATACAATTTCTGTGATTTTTTTACCTTTTACGTTTTTCCTTCGTGATGTGAACGACACTTAATGCTAGAACGCTAACTGGAGCCATCGATACACTCTGAGATGCCTATTCTTTGTTTTGTCTATTGATATATTCCTCATAATTCATGTAAATAAGGTCTATATCAATGACGATCATCGGTATTTTTTTGTTTTTCAATTACGTTTTATGACATAAAAAATGAAAGCTTTTTAACACTTTGTGGCATCGCGGTTAGTACTTTCATAACTATCTAGAGGAATTCTGTTTCTAACATTTCAGGGTTAATAATAAAGACGAGCAATTAATTATTACGGTAATTGTTGGTTTTTTAATTAGCTCCCGCAATTATTTCCTTTTATATTACTTTTGAAGTGTTCGAGATCATGTGTCGCAAAGTGTTAAACTAATTGCTAATTATAATATGTTAGCGTTCTAGGGTTTAAGCGTACACTTTAATAGTACACACATGAATTTTCTGTACTACGTCGCCTGCCTGCGCACGCTGAAAAAGAAAGTTTAACGAAGCAGAGGAGGAAGGGTAAGGGTAGAGGACGAAGAAGAATGTAAAGCCTAGGTATCTCCGAACTAATAAAAGCCTCCGTTTCCTGATTTTGTATGCTTCTTTAAAACTGTCTGACAAGGAAAAACAAAGGATAAATAAATAAATGTGTACCAATCTCTGAATAAAATGCCTCAGTCTTTCTTTTATCCTCAGTCATAATTACAGTAAGAACCATCGAAAATTACATTATTCTTCTTTAATAAAATCATTAAAAACATATTTTTTCAAAGAAAAAAAACAGATTTAGTTATAAGAGCTGTACAAAAGATATTGAAGTGATGAAAAAAGATGTTGTTTTGTATCACTTATGCTTTATTAATCACAAGTCATGTAAAAAAAAATTGTAAAAAAGTAATAATAACAATGAATGCTTATCATGTATAAATATTTTATTATTCAGCACCATATCTGATGAGAATTTTAATAACGTCGCTGTGATTATTCCTACGAGCTATCATCATCGGTGTGATTCCAAAAGAACCCTCGCAATTTGCGTCAATCAGATTGTTCTCCAAAATGTATTCAACAGCCTCCGCATTGCCAGTTAATGTGGCAACGTGTAGAATAGTTTGACCAACATTGTCTACGAGTTTGATATCGGCGCCTAGAGATACGATGCACTTCGCCGCATCCAAGTTTCCGTGCTTTACCGCTTCGTGAAGTGGCGAGGAGCCTGAAGAGTCCTGTGCGTTCAGAAGATTTGCATTTGATGCGACGAGCAAATTAATCACTCTTTCATGACCGTGAAATGCTGCAGCAATTGAAGAACAAAATGAGTCGTATATTGCAAATCGAAGTGTAGAGAAAAAGGAATAAACATAAATGAATAAGAGCAGCTAATGACAATTTAATCGGAGACATTAAAATTTATTTTAAACTCTCTCTTAAACTTTAAAAAAGCAATATGAAAATATGGGAATAAAAACAGTCAAAACATATTTAAAAAACAAGCTAAATATTTTTATAAAAAATAAAGAAATACTCGAAGTAAAATATATTAGTTTATTATTATATATGTTGTGTATAAAGTTTACTATTTTATTAAATGATAAAGATCAAAATTCTAAATTTTCGAATTCATTTAAAGAAAATTCCTAAATCATATAATCGTAAAAGATAGCAAAAGTATATCAGTTCAGTGGATAAATTACTCGCGAAGTAGTCGCGTTACCAATCGATCATGTCTATTGTACGACTGACTTGATATGGACATCTCCACTGAAGATAATAGCAATTTCTGTGTTAAAGTTAATGTTTTATTTTCAAAATTTGTAACGAATTGTAACTCTTCTAGAATTGATTTTTCGAGACAGATCTAGAGTTCCTACAGAGATATACTTTAAAAAGATCCTAACAATAAAAGAAAAATAGAGATTCGAATATAATATATAGTATCAATTTTACATTTTTTATTTCACAAAAATTTATGATTAATTAAAAATTAAGAGTTAAAAAATTGATAAATTAATAATTCTTTATTTTAACCAAGAGTAGTTAAATATTTTTAATAGAATTCTTGAAATACTAAAAATAAAATTCTAAAAAAATATATATAAATTTTTGAAAAAAATTCTTTTATTCTTTAAAATTCAGATATTACCATTATATTTTTTTAATGAAAGAATTTAGAGAAAAATCAGTGTCTTATAAATATACATAATCACCAGCAATGTGCAACGCGCTGCGACCATTGTTGCTTCGATCGTCGATGCATTTCGGTAAATGATTCAATAATATATTGATCACATTTTCATCACCCGTTCGGCAGGCGATAAGCAATGGTGTCCAGCCATCTTTATTGCGTAAATTTGCGTTACCATTTGCGGCTAAAAGTGCTTCGATGCATTGACGCGCTGCAGGGCCGCTTTTGGTGCATGCAAGCATCAGAGGAGTCCAGTCGCCGCGTTTTAAAGCATCTACTGATGCACCTTTATTATCCGAACCATAGTACTTGATATTATAAATCCATATAATTTAATATGATATAAATTTAAATATAATATAATGTAATTTAATCAATTAAAAGAGCACAAATTGTTTTCTAAATATGTACTCTAAGAAAGACAACATAATTGAATTTTACGATAGACAAATCGAGTACTGATGAAATAGATAAAATAGATAAAATGTTTTTATATGTATAATTTATATATAATTAATATAATTTATATTAATTCTTAATTTATATAAATTTTATATTAATATTATATTAATATAATTTATAATTTATAAAGTATAATTGAAAAAGTGATAAATCGCCACAGAATACCTTTATTCAATAAATATTTCAAAATGTCTTCCTGTGCAAATTGTGCAGCTTCGTGCAATGGTCTCTTCATGTCCTTGTTGGTGACGTTAAATTTAAATGCCGACATGCTGAAATGTTCGCACAGATATCTCACGATGTTCATATCTCCCTCTCGTGCAGCTACATGCAACGCGGTATCGCCAGATGTCGCGTGGCGAAAATCGCTCCAATCACGAATTCCGTGTTTCTCAACCAGAGTTTTTATCTTGTGTACATCTCCACTGTGACAAGCACGTAGAAAGTCGCGCGACACATTAGGAGTCTGCGTTTGCGATTGCAACATCATTGAACATGTTTCGCCGAAAGAAAAAATTAAATTTTTAACTGAATGTCGGACGTATTGCAAAATTTAAACAATTTCGCGTGAAACTAAAATGGTAACAGATAATCGGCGGGATTTGAGAGTCGGCATGAAACAAGCTCTCTGACGCTGTCGCTATCAAACTAGATTCCTAAGTCTATGGTATCAAATGGGTGCTGACGCCAAACGTTTGAACGCACAAACTTAAAAAGACGAGGCTGTCGGTATATTCCCAGTTCTATCGAGATACACGATACCTTTCTTACCAATAATCGGTTATATCAACTTCGTTTAAACAAGGGAAATTTAGCAATAAATACAAATGTTATTTTAAAAAGCAGTAATTTAAACTAATTTGAGAAAAACACAAAATTAAATTTCCAAAATTCTTTAAATAATTTTTGGACACAAAAATAATTGACTTCTATGATTAAATCTACAAAAGTAATAATAGTGATTAGAGCATAGTAAGTAATCAAAGAATAAAGAAAGTATATATTAATGTCTTCGAGATTCTTTTAAGAATGTTTTGTTTTTAATTTTTGCCGAGGATTCTCTAGTTACTTAAGTGAGACGAGACATAAACGGAACGATAACGAGAGCGAAGGAAAGGAAATCAAGGATAAGCACATAGTCAAGTTCCATTATGAGGTGTAGGCATGTCAAAATTATCATACATATTGGCTGGTCAGATGCCGACAGGGAGATATGCTGTCCGGTCCCGAAAGGTTCGATTATTTAAACAAACCCGAGTGATACGATCACGGTCACACCCACTACTTTAACGCGCCTTCGTGTAGAGGAATTCTTGTCCAGGTGAGAGAGATCCTACGCCAGGACGAGCCATCGTGCTCCGTGTCCTTTTTTTTTAATCCTCTCAAGCTATTTCTAAAATTCACAAAAACCGCTTAGAGAGATTCTTCTTTTTTTAAATAGTCCTGTACTACCAATTAAAAAATAGGATTACACTTTTTTATGTTAAATTTAAATATCGTTGTTATGTGACTACACTTGTGAGTGTTGAAGAAGTTGTATTGTAATTTATCTGTATTAAAGAAAGTGAAACGGAATCAAAGAAAATTTAAAAAAGAAAGTTCTTTTTGTTGGATTTATATATTATATAATGTATATACTATATGTATATGTATAATGTATATACTATATATTATCAGATCTATAATGTATACAATTTTACACTACTTTTTAATTGAGATAAAGTTGTACTTGAAAAAAATTAGTATCATCAGATATTATTTACATTAAAATGTAAATAACATTCCGAATTTTCAGATGTTTCAAAATATTGTATTAAACTTAAAAATATAAATTTTTAATGTATACAATTATAATGCAAGATCAGTTAGTCGTTTTCTACGAAAAGAATCACAATACCTTTTTTAATAATAATTTAGAATTTTTAAAAATTATATATATATATTTATATTATATGCATATTAAACCAATATGTGATAGATATTAATTTATATTGATGTAATATTATTCCAAAAAGAATATTACTTCATTTTTTTTAACTTCAAAATTTTATGTATTGCTTGAAAACAATATTTTTCGTCAACAATCTTTCTCTCTCTCTCTCTCTCTCTCTCTCTCTCTCTCTCTCTCTCTCTCCAGCAGCGGCAGACAGCCGCTCTCTCTCTCTCTCTCTCTAATTTGCCTATAAATTTTCCTCTCTTAATATAAGTTGTAGTTTCACTTACATTGAAGTATAATTTCCTGTCAGGCTTTCAACAATTCTCATTTAGCGAATATTACCAAAAGCTGCCTACAGGGTGGACAGGGTGTGCAACCTTACCACGGGGTGTACAAATGAAACGATTCGGGGGGATGAAACGCGTTTGTGCGGAGCAACAATTTCTCTACGTGCACGCGTCGAAACGAAATTCGTGTCGTACGCGCACGGAAATTACGAATAGTATACGCGTACGCTTAATTCTCACATGAATAATAAACGAGGCGCTAATGCGCGCCCCTTCGACACCCCCTTGTTTCTCTTCTCGAACCGGCGTGTGCGAAAGCGCACGGTAATCAGACACCCGTGGTTACATCATTAATTCATTCGCTCATTTATACTCCATGACCTGTATTGATTGCCAAGTGTTTCGGGGAATTTCTTTCAGAGCATGTATATGATGTGTTAAAAGGTCTTTTATTAAAATACAAAAATCGACAATAAAACATCGATAACTTTTGAAATGATTATTAAATAATGCTTTGCGAATGAGATTTTTTCTAAAAATACACTTTAGGTATTCGATTTTTATAAATAAAGATATATCTTTTGCTCTTATGTTTCGTGCACTAGTTATAACATTTAAATATTATAATTAAAATGTTCAAAGACCATAAAAAAATATTTATTATCATCTTCATTAGTTTATATATTAATTTATTAGTTTACATATTTTACGTTTACCTCTATTTTCATTCATTCACGTTTGCTGTGACAATGAAAAGTCAGTTAAGAATAAAAATGAACCAAATCATTCAGTTTGACAGCAAACTTACTATTTTAAGAGGCAATTTTATTACCGGTTATTTATTTAATATTAAGTGTCTGAATATCACATTACGGTAGCTGCGTGTTAAAACCGTCAAGTCCCATTTGACTAAATAGCAAGTGGAGAAGCTAAATGGCAAACGAGAGGATATTTGTCCGTGGATCAAAGCGCGGTATCGAGTGGGCGTATCGCCCGGGGGGGTCAGGCAGTCGATCTCTCGGTTTTGCCGCTTAACGAGGATCGCCTCCTCTTTAAATGAGACTCGATGACCGAGCGGAAATCGAAAGCGCGTCGCGATGACACCGTAAGAAAGTTACGAGTCCGAACGGAATTCGCATTTAATCCGTCAATAAATCGTAACCACTAATAGATTGTGGCGTGTGTCGAGTCAAAGACACGTCTCATCTTAAAAGTGCAACATGATTTCATGAAACGGATAAGTCATTACCAAGTTCCATTTTTTCTTTATATATTGCATATTACATCAGTAATTGTTATATTAAAGTGTGCTTATGCGATTGTGTAAAAGTTTTATTACTATACGGTAGATTGTACATATATACAATATATATAGTAATAATATATAATGCATAAATATATATTTCTAAATAAATATACATAATTTATATATTTCTAAATATATATGTTTTTAAATAAATATATTTTCTGCAATAACATATTTTTATAATAATAAGTGGAACATGACTGTGTCTAACAATTAACTAGAGAAAAATATGTTATTTATGATCTGGGCTGGATCTTAGTAGCCTAATAATAACTAAATAAATATGCCATTTACGAGCTGGATCTTGGTCTAATAATAATATTTATGTGAATATTGAAAACAATTAACTTTTGAACTTTTGAATTCGATAATTAATTTAAAGTGGGAGGGCTGTGTTTTAAACTGGTAAATAATTAATTGGCGCGCAGTTTATCGAGTTAAAAATACAAAATTCAACACAGGAACAATATTATTAGACTACCAAGATTTAAACCGGATCGTAAACAGTTTTTTCTCCAGTTAATATATTTTTAATATAGATTTAACTCTCTCTCTCTCTCTCTCTCCCTCCCTCTCCCCCCCCCTGTCTCTCTTCTCTTTAGTTTTTTAGTCTTTTAAGTATTAGTCTTCAGTCTTTAGTCTTTTAAGCTTTAGTCTTCTAAGTACACGCACACATATCCACATTGTTTTAATTCTTTTAAATTTATTTTAGTCCTGAAGATATTAACAGATTTAATTCAATATATTTAATACTAACGGTGACATCACTATACTACACGGGTTAATACAGCCGTAAAGAATAAAAAATGAAAATATTAATTTCTGGATAATGAAAATATTTTAGACAGGCTATATACAGGTTTTTGAGTTATGCGGTAACAAAAAAGATTTCTTCTTAAACAGGTTTTCTCTTTATATATATATATATATATATATATATATTAGTATAGATTAACCGATTTAATTGAATATTTAATTTAACAAATATTTATTGCTTCAAATATAGAAATCTTTACGTCGACGCTAGCGTTGATTGAGATTTGAGTGCGACGCCAGTCCAGGGATATGTCATCACCGGTGCACGCCAGCAATACGCAAAAAGTCGACAGGGTGACTTTTCCAGGCACTTCGCCCCCGTGCTCTCGAACGTACAGCCACTGATCGAACGGATGGACCGGACGCGGGATTTCCGTCGCCCAGCGGACGGACGATTTCCCCGCCTCGCGGAATCCTCTCTTTTGCGTCTCTCTCTCCGTCTGATGAAAGAGGAAACTTCCTGCGACTCCGGGTCGATCTTTCGGGTGCGGCGGTGCAATAAAAAACAGTCCAGTCAGCGGGGCGTGGATCGCCGATGGCACGGACGGCCACGTCGCGCTTGTCGAGTTGGCGATCGCCTCTCGGCCCTATTGCAGGTTTCTTTATTTATTCTTTTGCCGTTCGCGTTCTCGGTTTATCGTCACGACTCGTTCGATTGGCATTTGTATCAGCAAGTTTGCCAGAGCTTTTTTGCGTGCTGGATTTAGAACGTGTTCTTTTATTTATAATCAGAGAAGCTTTCATTCATATATAGAAAATCGTTTGCACGTGCTCGTTTAATCCTTTATTTATTCCGTAGGTGATCTCGATTAATCAATTTATGTTTGTAATTGATTTAAATTTATGCAGATTGATTTATATGATGCAGAAATGAATAGTGTATGATGTACACGTAGCGAAAAGCCACCTGTTATATTATTGACGTCCGTCCTATTCCTTCCGCTACTCTTTGTCTATTATCTTCATTTATATTACATCCGAAAATTTGCAAAATTGCATGCTTTAATAATCAATTTAATCAAATTAATTTTACTTCCCTGCTAACTTTTTTATTTATTTCTAACTGACATACAAATATGTTTGCAATCAAATTAATATTATTTAAATGTATATCTTTTTTTTTACTAAATAATATATATAAATAATTTATTAATTAATCCACAGCTATTTTCTGCCATCATTTAATTTTTTTGTTATCTTTTGAAGAAGGACACACAATTATTATATTTTCTAAAATTAAACTCAAATCAGCACGCACAAGTAACAGTCATTAATTTTATTAATTATATTAATATTTTCTTTCTACCTCTTCATAACTCTTCATAAACTCTTACCTAGTGATTTTAATTCCAAATAAATCTGTCTTTTCCATTTAATGATTCCGTTAAAGAATGAAAGACTCACAATTGTTCTAAGGACAAGATATTTTAACGTCTTGATAACTGTATCGGAGAGTGTAATCCCATTGTAGAATGAGCATTGTCAACAAAAGCCATTCAGCATTGCGCTGAGAAAGAAGAGAAAATAGATAAGAGAAAGCTACCAAAGCCACGTCAACGAAATTCCACAGTAGCTGTCGTCGTCGTCGTCGTCATCATCCACGCTGGAACAATCCGGCGCAAGATGTGCAGGGAGAGAACAGGCTGGATGGAGGAAGTTGGTTAGCCGCTGGTAGCCGGGATATCAGTATCAACGCGGTGTAATCAGCGAACCACGCCCATTGGCGCTATGCTCGCTCCGTTCCGCCCACTACGGCAATTACACCCTCGAGTCACCCACTGGAGGGGAACATTAAACTCTCCCCCGTGCCCCCTCACCGGAATGCCCTACTCGTCCTCCACGGCTCTGCGTCACCCCTCGACCTCCTTCCTCACCTTCGTTCTCCTTTTGCCAGCTCTGTCCCCTCCAAAGTTTCTTTCCTCCTTCTTTGGCTCTTCCTTTTCCTGTTGTCCCTCTTTTGATTTTTATTTCTAATTGCAGCTTGCCAGAGATAAAATACTATTACCTTATTTTTTTCAATCTTACGATTATTTAACGTGCATTTGATCGACGAATTACATTTTTTGCTGACCAAATAATTTGGTCCAATTAATAGAAACTTCAGTCACTTTATATAAAATGTTATATTGTATAATTAGAAATGCAAACGCTGTTCTGTATTAGTTTTAGTTATATTGGTTTTTAATGATTGACTGAGAACGGCTGTCGATGAGACAAATGAGACTTGGATGGATTTCCAATAATCGTGTCTTACTCATTCAATTACTTAAAATTAATTTCGGTTTCTCTGCGACTTGCATTGTATTTTTTTACCAATTTACACATTCCGTAATGCAGTAGTCATCTTATATACATGCGACACGGTACGACGAGCTAAAGCTGCATGCTAACGATTTTGTATAATGCATCGTTAAATGCAGCAGCGTGTAATGTAATCACGTTAGTAATAAAAATTGCAATTATTTAATAAGAAATAGATGCAGTAGAATAAACAATTACGTCACCATATTATAAAAAATACCAAGTTTTTCTATCGAGAAGAAATCTCAAATTATCATGACTAACTGAAATTACTCTAATTGTTTGACGTTTAACTTAAATTTCCACGGTTAATCTTTTTTTCACAAATATTGTGAGTTTTTAATTATGTTAATTTTTATTTTTTATTTTTTAAATATAGGTAATGATCTTTTTTTGTACACTGAGAAATAAAGTGTTGGATAAAAATATTTCTCAATTCAACCATGTGTGGCGGTCACGGACTGTCACGCAAATATTTGTTAATTTAAAAAAATATTCAATAAATGATGTTTAATTTAAAAACATATATATTTGAACTACTAATTAAACATATTTAGTCAACATATTTTTTTCTCAGCGTACAAATTTAACTTGATGATAATTTTGCACTAATAGCTTAAAATACATTATAAAATGCATTGATTATGAAATGCGGAAATTATTAATTAAAGTCAAATAAAGAAAAACGAGAAAAATAGGGAAAAAGGAAATACAAATTAATTAAATTTTAAAAAATAGAAAAGATCGCGTAACTCGTACATGAGCATTTGAATCGATTTATATTCAATATTGACAGTCAAGTTTAATATTGATATCCTGAATGATTACTGAATACTTAAATATATACCAGAGATAATAAGAAAAGATAACTAATCGAGGATAGACAGAAATAAAAGATAAAAAACAAATTATGAATAACAAAAAATAAAAAATGTGATAATATATTTTATGTTCTAAAATTATTCTAAAACTATGTTTAGTTTAATTTTTGTAAAAATATATTGAATATATTATCGCATGTTTTTTATTATCACGAAGTACGACATATCATGTACGACATGTCATGTATGTATAGTGTCAAATCAATTCTCTGTTCAAATATTAATTTTCGACAAATTGAAAAAAATAAAATTTACTGTTCATACGTTAGAATTTGGCGATTTTAACGCCCGGAGAAGTATTTCTTTTATTCGACATGACTTCTGACAATGAAAAGGACATTGATGTAATTTTAAGTTTATTTCTGATTGAGGGAGAAAATTAATTCTAATTTAAATTAACTGTATAAAACTGACTCGTTTCTTTACAAAATTGCATAATTTAAATAACATATAAATAATAAATTTAAATTATAATCAGAATTAATCAATACTTGTGAAAAGGGTTTATTAAAAATTTATTAATTTATCAAGAGCTGCTTAAAGTCGCTAAATTTCACACTTAAAGAATATGAAGAAAACTGTACCAAGTATGTACAAAACGACATTCGACAGACGTCCAGAACAGCATGAGAGGGCATTCGCTACGCTCTCGTGCTGCGATTTGTCCGCTCAATTTCACGGCCCTTTCGGGAAAAATGGGAAAATCTCTCTTCTCGGCCGCGGCAACGAGTGTGGGAAATAGACCGCGTTATTCTCCCGCGGTTGACTCTGCGACACGCCCATGGCGAACGCGCGGATTAAAACGTTCCTTTCAGTCTTACGCTCGTAACGAACGGTTTAATGTCAGCGAATAATCATAGGGGATTGTAGTTTAATTCAATTACGATGTATTTATGTTTATGGGAAAACTCATAAAATGCGCGCGCGCACAAATACACACACACACACACACACACACATAACATTTTATATAATAAATATAATATGTGTGTGTGTGTGTAATTAATTAAATATATATATATATATATTTATATATACTTATATTTATATTTTTATCATATATATAATAATTCCAAATTTTTAATTTACGAAAATATTATAAAAATCTAAATATAAATCCAGCTATTTGCCTTTTTAATAATTCTATAAACAACAAAATTTGGATTTATTACATATATACTATATTCATTCTATAATTATTTTTTCTTATATATAATTGTAACTTAGAAAAAAAATGTCAATGAATTCTGCAGATCACAAACCGAACAAAAGAATCCTTTACCATTTTTTTTCATTTGAGCTATAGTTACAAAAATTATCATAACAGGTTAAAAATTATATACACTAATTAAATACTTACCTGTTTGACTGTTATCCTATATGAGTATGTACTTTTTTTTTATTAAAATCTGAAAAATCGATTACTTTTTTACTGAAAGAAATTGACGAATGAAGCTTCAATGATTGCATTAATGATTTGCTGAAGGTACTAAAAGAAAGAGATTACTACAATTATATATATGTACTATATAAAGATATAGTATATACATATTTGTAGTAATCATTATATATACTATATAAAGATATACTATATTAGAAATATACTATATAATTGATGATATATTATTTGTGTTTAGAAATTGATAACTTCGAAATTGATAACTGTAAGAAATTGTAACTGTAGAAATTGTAACTTCGAATTAATTAGCTGTCTACACACACACACACTACACGCGCGCGCAGCACGCACGCATGCACACACAATATTTATTATATAAAATATAGTATATAAATATATATATATATTTCAAGAATTTATCAGATAACTAATATTTAAACATTAAAGAAATGTAAACAGTAATATAACTTTAAGCATAAAAAATGTTATGTTTGAAAGTGATTGAAAAAATATATTTCAAAAATATATTTGCTCCTTCTATCCTCGATAGACTTGCAGAATGCCCTTCGATCGACTGATTCGTCCTTTGCGATGGCGACATAGTTGAGGCCGCTGTCACCGCCGCAATCTCAGGGTCGCCTTCCGGAGCGCGTCCGCGGTACGATTATTAGTTTTCCGCCTCTCCCGGAAGCCGTCGACTCGTTCTCATCGACCGCAAAAGACGTGGTAACGTCGTCGTCCACAGCCCGTCGTACGTTACCACGCTTCTATAGGGGAGAGTCGCTCTTTCCGCGTCCTCCGGGTAGGCGTGGCGGCGTCGGGAGAGATGATTTATCCCTCGCGCGAGGCGCAGTAACTGCCAAGATCGCCAGCTAAACGACCGCGCCGGTCCTTTTCGTGTATTAACCGTAATGCACTCTGCCTTGCCATTGTGTACACTGTATACAATCCCGATCCCCCCTTTTTGCTTTTTCGAGCCCCCTTCAACCTCTCTTTGAACCACCACTGATGATCTTTCGTTTCTTTCCATCTCTCATCTTCTTTTTTGCATCTTTCTAACATTCTTGTTAGATATTTCTATTATTTACGAAAGATATTTCTGGTTTATGCAAAAATATAGGAATGTTATTTCATTGAGATTATCTTTGTTTTATTTTTGCTCTGAGTGTATTGAAAAATTAGTAACTAATATAAGTATGGTTATTTTATATTGTCGTCACAAATATGACTTTGTTATTATTAAGCAATATATCACATTGACAAAGATATGATAAAATATTGTTATATAATTTTTTGCATCTCTCCAACATTCTTGTTAAATATTTCTATTATTTACGAAAGATATTTCTCTGCGGTTTAGGCAAAAATAGAAAAATATTTTGACATAGACATGATAAAATAATATAATTGTATGTAACGGAATATATTTATACCTCCCATTATTTCTATCCATTTATGGATTTTGATAATCGTGGATTGATAATATCGGAAGAATACTCATCGTGTCGAAGAAAAAAATAAAACTGCACGATAATTATTATCACGTCTTAAAAATAACGTGTACTTTAAAAAATATAAAACTTGATTATTTGGTGATTCTCATCGATGTTGCGTATATTCTCATTACTTACCTAAACAGAAGAGATCACCTGTCACCAATTATCGCGGAAAAATTCCTATATTTCCTATATTTCCATTGCGCTTCCGCTTCAAAAGTCACGGCTGTTCCGAGTCAAAGGAGGCTAAATCGAATTAGTCGGCTGACACATTGACGTGTTTTGCATCGTGTATCGTCCTACAGTTGCAGCGGCCCGGTCGAACCGGCATATGGGGTCACGCCTACGAGGTGAACGAAGGGGGGCCCCGATTTCGGCTGCGGCTCTCTTTTAGAGGCTCGGGGCCCGCACGCGCCGCTGCCTGCGAAAATGCGCAATCCGCCGATTTGGGACGACAAGGTGATCCCGTGGGAGCAGCCGATGAGTCGACCAGGGGCGGCCCCCTCGAGGACCGCGACGAAATTGTCAAAACAACGTAAACGCGGGAGCCCTCGATTAGCGATCTCTCTCGACAGAATCGAAAATCGACAAACTTGGAATATGGAATCTATTATTTAAAGCGTCGATAATGATGCATTTTGGATCAAGATTTTGAGAATTTAATATTTTGGTTTAAGACGCTATCAACACGCACACATACGTTGCAGTTCTTGATTTCTAGAGATCCTCGTCAAGCTGCATCTCCAACGGAATTACAGTCTAGCTAGTCGATCTTTAAAGCAGATGTACTTTTTCGATTTTATTACAACAATACAATCTGTATAAACTTTTTTTACTATGTAAACATTTTTGGATTTCAAAGGACTACGTGTAAACTTGTATAAGTATCGCTTTTCTAACGAGTCCTCTTTGATGATAGTCATAGTTGTACCGAGTGGGCATAAGGTATAGAAGGCAAACGATATATATATTCGGATTATACTCGCACGTTTTATTGCCGACACGATATTACAACGTATGCAAGTCTATAGTCCGACATTTTGTGCGCTTCCGCCTCATTGTAACGTTTCGCCGGTGTAATGCAGCTGCAATGATCGCACGGCTGATCGATACGCGATATCGCTGCCACGTAATAGTTGCCCACGAGCTGAAACTCACTGCTTAAACGTAACTATCTACAGCAAGTACAAGCTACGGTGTTTATGCAAAGTTATACTATCTACGTGTACGTGTATATATTTACAAACTTCCAGGACTTGTTATTTACAATGCACGCTGTGAAGCCGAAACCCTCGTTTTGGAAAAGAATCAAGCGCTCGGGATACAAGTTGATCGACTTTCGTGTGTTTAGAAAATCTGGACCGATAGAAAGCGAATAGAGTAGAAAGGAAGCTGATACATCTTGGAATAATTGCAGTAATTATTAAAAATATAAAGAGAGAGATTTGACAGACTAAGAATATCACAAAATCTTCATGCTATTTGTTCATACACAACGATCTGACTTCAATAAAAAAAACCTGTTTAATTCAGCGTAATTCTTTTATGCTCTCAGCGGACAGTACAATAAATAAAAGTTATACAAACAAAGAAAAAGTTTGTGTTATCTTCTTAGGTATATCTTACGTTTCACATTTGTCACAGCTATTTTTATTTCTTGTTCAACACTATATCCAATTTTATAACGAGAACTCGACTTCGTCTTATCATGCACGCGATTATTACATCGATCTACCTCTATCTGTTCCTTTCGTGTCCCACCGTCGCACATCCAAGTTCATCGCCCACGACGTTCACTACCTCCCAGAGGACCCGAGACCGGCCCGATGCGCCGGCACCGCGAAAGCCCTTAGACCACCCCCGACTCCAATTTCTACCCCCATACCAGCGCTCAGAGGCGGCTGTACCTGGCCGGTCAGATTCACTGATGTATTCACTAGTCCTAAGGTATCCCCCAACACCGATGACGTTGCTCCCGAAGACCCACCCTCGCCTGAAGACGGCGTCGGTCTCGCGCGCGGCGCCCTCGCGCATTTCTCCAGATGATGGTGGTGAGATCTAACTGCCAAACGGCTCACATGCACCGGTATCGGCACCACGATTCTCGTACCGGAAGTATGCTGCCCCGTGGTACCATTGTGCCGGCCAGAAGTACCGGAGGGCGTCATAGCTGCTGCCGCCGAACCGACTCCGACACCTCCACCGCTCAGCCCGGCCTTCACCCGTTTCCACTTGGCACGTCGGTCTGGAACCAGATCTTCACCTGCGCCAGAGTTGTCATCGATTTTAAAATTATGTTTTCGTTTCTTTGAAGAAATTGTTCATGATGATGTAATTGATATGACAAGTAAAAGAAGTAAAATTTAAAGAAACAAAAACATTGACCGTCTAATTTTAATACTAAAACTATTAACAATTAATTTTTAACTATTTAAATATTACATATATATATATACATATATATATATATTATATACAGAAATATTAAAAAAAGTTTTCATCATTCAAAATTAATTATTAAATTTGTTATAACTACCAAAGCAGTTGAAATAATTAATAATATTTTTTATTTAAAATTACTCAAATTTAAAATATGCATTTCTGAGATTTTTCAACTTTTATTGCAATATGTAAATTTGTAAGTGATTAAATTGATCAATTTACTTTTCCTCTCCAATTCTGTTACTTGTAAAGACATATATATATATATATATATATATATATATATATATATATTATATATATATACATGTATGTCTTTTTAAAAAAAATAAAATAAATAAATATATATATATATATATATATATATATATATATATATATATGATTAAATGATATCAATATTTCTATAAAAATCAATTCTCTTTCGAGATTGCAAAGTTTGGCGAACCTTTCAAGATTCGACTGAATTCTGATTTATCTTAAATTCTAGCGAATCCTTTGAATCCTAATTTACCCCTTGATACTAAGTTCTAATTGCTCAGTTTATCGATTATCGCTTTTGTTTGACACTGACCTGCACCTCTGACAGTTTTAATGCATGCGCTATGTGTGAGCGTTCTGTCAAGCTCAGGTACTTCTTCGCATGGAACTCGCGCTCCAGCTCGAGCAGCTGTTCCGAAGTGAACGCGGTACGTCGCCGGCGAGCTTTGTTGCCACTGGCACCCGATGTTGACGAGTTTTGTCCGTTCTCTAGAGGTCTGCTAGGACTTGGGACGGCATTGCCGACACCGCTCACGACGCCATCGGAAACATCGTGACCCTCGCCTGCAGCTCCGCCACCCTCTTCGTCACTTTCGGCTGATGCACGACCGTTTTCAGATCCTGGAACACGTAAATAATTATGAAAACCAAACCTACCAACCTACCAAATATAATCTTTCTTTTATCTGTATCCCAATTTGTAATATATAATTAATACAATAAAATATAATAAAATAGATAATCTATATTTAATAACAATTAAATGTTGTACATATTTTTTTAAATAAATTTTTCACAACTATATTTGTGGACGTATAATGAGGAGATGAGATTACTGTGTTCAGCGGAGGACATGCGCTCTCAGGATAAAGAAATTACGCTGAAATGACTACTTCGCTAATATTAAGATTAGATTTGTAATAGATAGGAAGATTATTGGTGAAATTTTAATTAATAACCGACACTGAAGATGACTTTATTCCAAGTCGAAATGTTTGTTATTGTATAGTTTTTTGTATAATTATATATTGTTGGTACTGTCACACCCGACTTTGTTCATTTTTGCTCTTTGATTATAACATTTGTTTTTGAAGAAAACTTGCAAACACAAAATATTTGTTTTATTAAATAATATATTGTTAAGTTAATTTACATTACGTTTGTATTTTGTTAACAATGGCATTTCAATCGTTCATTACAAGCACAGGTAAAATGTAACTCGCTCTCCAATTGAAATATTATTTGTGTGATCAACTTATGACTTAGCTTGCAAAATAAGAGCAAATAACAATTCGAAATGTCAAATACTGAATACAATGGTCGAATATCGCGAGATGTAAAATAAAACTGCTCAATTCCAAGGATTAAAATCCACGGTTAACTTTCACGACATTAAGTTATCAATGGAGTTTATCACTATCACGAGAACATCGCCGCGCTATGTATAGCACGGCGGCTATTTAATATGCGAAGCAGATTGGTCGTTCCTTCATAAAAGTTGCGTTCTTCGATCGGCAACGTTTTCCCGTTTGTAATTTCCCGTACAGTGTTTTTCCACCCTTCATCCGCGAGACAGTCGAGCACGGCATGCAATATGCACCAAGATACGAAACAAAGTTACCGCGGAGTTTGATGACTCCGTCGGCTCATTATTTATTGAAAATTATTCCTACATCGCGGTTATAAGTTCTATTCGAATGGCTCGCGTTCGATTGATCGACTGGATGGGAAAAGAAATTTACGTCAACAAATGTCCACGAGAGAAACATTTACCGCAGATTACCTTCGGCATCGATATCGAGGAGGATTTTTTACATAAAGGAAACTAAACGGCAATTTTAAAATATTAAGATACTTCGGGAATTTTCAAGAGTTTCAGATGAAGGGGACTGATTTGTTCTCTATAATTTGTTGAAATCAATGAATGAGTCTCAGTCTATATTATTTACTAGCGTCCCCCGTCTCGGCTTCGCCCGAGATAATAGTGTGACCGAATCATACGTATTGGAAGTGATATTTTTCGAACACGGGCAGTAGATCTCGATAAATTTGATCGTAGTTGAGGCATAGTGGCAACCGAGTAGAACCGGAGAATAAATCCGCAAATACAGAAACCCGGAGACAGTACTCCTTATATAATCTGCTTGCGGGTGGATGAAGTCGCGCGTCGCCTAGCGGTGACCATCACTGTACTACATAGGCTAATACAACCGTAAATAATAAAAAATGAACATTAATTTCTGGATAATAAAAGTATTTTTAGACATGCTATGTAGTCTATGTCCGTCCTAGTGTATATGAGAATATAGTGTCAAAATTTGGAGGAAATCAGTTCAGTAGTTTTTGAGTTATGCGGTAACAAAGAAACAGGCTTTCTCTTTATATATTAGTATAGATTTGTATAAATAAGTAAAAGCAATTAATGCGATTAACGCATTGAAATGACAATTGCAAATTGTAAATGCACCATTTGAAAAAAAAATCATAACATAGGATAAATTAACACTTCTGTGTCATATGCATTTCTCTTAGAAATGATATAAATAGAGAATCACAGGCTTCGCGCACTGGATTTTCTCGAGTCAACCGCACGTGATCGGCACAACTTTTCCCATCGCAACGTGGCCGGGTCGCATGATCAAGAGCCGGTCGTTATTTCCTGCGGACGTATTATTTCCTGCTAAAGTTCGTTGTCAACGGTCAACTCGGCTATGGTCAGCTTGACTTATTCATCGGCCGCGATTCGCGTCTTTCTTATCGTGAAGTTCGCGGGCTGACCGATAGCGCGTAACTTTCCTCCACGCCGGTTTGATGCACTCTCCAGCCGTTGATTTATTCAGAAGGTTTCGATAAGCGAGCGGGACGCTTCCGCGAGCGTACACGGACATTATCCCCTGCCTGCCGTCTTTACACTTCGAGGCGGAATCGAGCGTGTAGATCGATTCGCAAGAACGATGTCGTTATATCCTTGTTTAGCGGGCCTCAGCGCAAGGCTTTTAAGCCATACTTCTCCAGCGAATAGAGTTATTGGAGCGAGGCTATAACCCGAAACTTAAACACGACATTGGACGGTTTGTTTGCTTGTGAAATCGGTAATTCGACTCTTATAAGTTGGAAGACGTCGAAGAATTGATGAATGCGCATATAACATAAATCGTAAAAAAAGTTAATTTTTTAATTGAGAAAGAAACTTCTGCTATAAAAATAACAAATTAAACATAAAAGAGAGGAGTTTTAATTTAAAATATAAATCCTATAATTTACAATAGCATAAAACTTTAATTGCAATGAAATTTCTTTTTCTACTTTAAATAATTAATTATATCGAAATTATTATAAAAAATACAAATATTAACTTTTAATTCAATTCAGTTAAAAGTGATTTATGTATTATTAAACAATATTAAATAATTATGCTTAATGTTTTAACAAATGTACGTAATACTGTTGAGCCACATGATAATTAGGAGAATAATTCAAGAAGTTTGTTCAACATTTAAAGAGTAGAGTAATTTGCTTACTGATCGATTGAGTTGCAAATTTACCCGCCAATTATACGAACACGCAACAGATTAATTGGGTCGCGGCATCTTTATCGATTTCACCCCAAGAAAAGCTGCTGGTATCTATGTCCAAAGTAATATTAAAATGTTATCGATTCGTCATGCATAATAATAATTGGTAAAAATAGTTGGTGTGCTCCAGAACCCTCATATTTTATTTAACCGCTAGTAAATGACAATTATTGAAACCTGCCAATGACGAAGCAACCGGAAATCAAATCACTTAACAATCTTCATCACCGATCGTTCATGTCTAATTAATTTTCTCAATCTGTTCGATTCTACTGTTTCCATTCTATCAATTACTTGTTCATCAGCTTTCCGACATTTTCTTTTTATTTGGGGGAAAGAGAGCTATTTCAATTTTTAACATATATTGAATATCTCTGAACAATTAGAATCGCGAAAGCTATTGTTTGTACATTAAAACAATTTTCAGAACAGTTTTTCTTTAATCCTGAGTGCTTTGAAATTTTCAAATCATAAGCTCTTAAATTTTTTAATTAGGTAAATATCTCTTACTTTTTTTATATTATCCTACGGCCATAAAATTTTGCATAATGACACGAGCTTTCGATCGATCGGCGGAATCGTGCCAATCTCGGTATCGTTGTTACCAAGAGGCTATTCTTTTTTTTCCACGACAAGTACGGTGCGGTCCTTCACGGAGTAAGATGTGATCCTCCCATATCGTGTCAGACGCACCGCAGGATCTCCGTACTTGGCCAATGAATAACGAAAATTCACCGTCCGGGGAAACTGCGGGAAAAGCGAAAAAAAATTCGGGGGTCGAGTGCTGTCGTTCGATTGCAAGTAGTGGGGGAGCAATTTATGCATTTGCGGTCGTTTCGTCAAGTGCAATGGCTTGCATGAGTTCTTAACCGTGACGTAAATTGTAAACTAGAGAGCGTTAAAAAATAACAAAAAAAATTTTGAGAGATGGAAGACACTTTATATAATGCTACACGAATATATAGTTTTGTTATTACAGTTTTAATTATATACCTTTTAATTATACCTCCGCACTTTTCCTCGCTATTTTTGTAACTTGGTCATAAGATTTCAGTAGACACGTGCACTTCTAGCCGTGCGGAAAATACGTCCAGCTTATTAAGCGTTAAGGAGGCAGGCGAGATTCGCGACCTCGTTCCGGAATAATTTGCTCGATCGCGGCTTGATATAGAGCCCGGCGGGATCGATCGGTGAACCTCGCCGGAAGCAATTATCGGGATTGGACCGGAGGAAACGCTCATTTCGCTCGCGTATCACTTCGTGAGTGTATTTTTGGATGTGCGACATGAAATTTCAATCGGGCTTATTAACGGGTCGCTCTGTCGGTTTGTGCGGTATATGATGATGTTATCAGGCATTGCGATCGATATAACGGTTGAAGCGCTGATTCTTCTCTTTCTCTCTCTCTTTCTCTCTCTTTCACCATGTATCGCATACTGTGAATTACTATCTATCTACATTATCACGTAACAAAAGGATAAACTATAAAAAAATAATGTATGTCACATGGAGCTTCTTGACTAGAGATCTTTAGTAACAGAATAATTCTTTCTATAATCTTATATTAACAATTTTAAACTCAGATAAAGCACGAGCAAGCCAGAAATGTTGAAGAAAGTATATTTTCTTCTTATTCTATATAATTACGTAGAAATGAATATGTATGATTGTTATAAAAGTTATTTTGCAAGACACATAAAATATTATATAAAAAATTTCTTATAAGAATTTTTCAATATAAATACAAGAAATTGATGTGTGTGTGTGTGTGTGTGTGTGTGTGTGTGTACATCTTTATAATATATATATATATATATATATATATATATATACAAACATGTGTATGTAGCATTAAATATGTGCATTGTTTTATATACAATATTGTATATAAAATATCGTAATTAAAAGAAAATGTAAAAAATATTAAGTATAAATAAGCAATTGAAAATACCTGGTCCAGAAATATTTAATCAACCACATTAACAGCTTTTCCGGGACAAATTAGTAAATCTATTAGCAAATGCGATTTCTCATTGGTTACATTTAATTGTCAGATAACTATATTATTACAAATATTTCCAATTTTGATTTTTAGGAGCAACACTTTGCTATTTCGAGAATTTTCAACCCATATGACATGATACTCGTCGACGAACTTCTTTTATAAATGCATTGTCAATGTAATTACGTTAATTGCTATATCATCCAGTCGTTGGCAGTTATAGCTCAGGCTATACCACGGTTGTATCGTTAATTCTGCAGAGCGTTATAAATATCGCACGATGTTCAACGTCGCCGCGGTGCTGAGAGAATTGACGGTTTCCATTCGCAGCAACGCGCCAACTATTTTATTACACGTTTCTGGCTCGAAAAAAACCGTTCTTTATATAATCGCCTTCACCTCGGTCGTCGTCCTGATGGCTATGAATGACGAATAGTGTGGTTCAAAAGATCCTTTCGTCTCGTATGCCAAATCGAAATATGATCCTTCCGCTCGTCCGACGCGCGATACGCTAATCGGCTTCCCGCCACAGAACTGGTAAGTTCGATTAAAATTCAAGTGGCATTCGATGATTATCTTTTCGTTTGTCGTTTGACATCCGCGTTGTCATCGAATTAAATTCGAGTACAGCGGAAATGAACAATTACAATAATTACTTCATCATTTTGTTTGTTTATTCGTGCTAGTAAAAATTAATAATGCAAATTTGAAATTATTTCTGCCAATAAAAATAACATCAAGATGTTGTAGCAATCGATATAATAATTTCGTATGTCACTTGAAAATTGGAATAAGTTGCAAATGTTTCTCACTTTAAATTAAATTAAATTAAACTGTAGATTTTTCAGATAGATTATAAGAATTAATGTCAATTTATTATAATAGCTTGTAATGCAAAACGAAACCACATTATCAGAATATCAGAATATCAGAATCGTAAAAGTAATGACGCGTATATTTGCAAACATAAAGAAATAAAAAAATTCATTGGATTTCTATTTATAATAATGTCAGAAAATCTCTTTTTTTAAATAGCTTACAATGTGGGAGAATTTTATTTTGTTTAGCATAAATGTCACTTAGCTTCAAATCACAATTTTATTCAACAATGAAAATATTATTCTGACTATCGGAGAATTCGTCATTTTCAAGATAAAACTAGATTTTACGAACGATCATTTCATTACGCATCGTTCCGCGTCGCCGTGAATGGAACTCTAAATTTTACAGGCATTCAAAAGCTTCGTTCGGAACTTGCATATATCCAATTCATGTAGCCAGCTTTCGTGTTCTCATGATGAAAACGCCGTTAACACACTTTCCATCGTGTCACATCTGGGCCATTGATTAATAATTCGTTGTTGAATATCGCAAGAGTCGTTCTCATTTCAAAATACTTATCTACTACTAATCTAATCTTCAATACACCCATACGATGATCTTAATTCGATATTTTCGTTCTTCTCAGTAATAAAGTCCAAAATGGCACATTTATGATTCTAAAAATTAGATGTGTATCTTAAAAATTTAATCTTTTTTAATATTTATATAGATTATATAACACGATTATGTTCTCTTCTTAAAGGAAACTTTAAACATTTTAAAATTATTAAATCACAGTTTTAATTTTGAGATATACTTATTGAAAATATATTTCATAAAAATTAATAGAACCATTTGCGAAATACATTACTCTCTGATGATGAATTATTTTTGTAAATGACAGAACTCACTATCTTTCTAGTTGCAAAAATTGTACAATCAAAAATTTCAAAAGATCCAGACATTGCAAAAGCAGAAGTTATTTTTAACTTCCCGTCATTGGATAATAGCTTCGGCGATCGATAAGATCTAAGCTACGGCCACGACGTTGTGTATTTATGACGCATCGTCTCGATCGACGATCGCATTAAAATAACTGCCCGTTCGTGCTTGTATAAAAATTCACCGGTGATCAAGAATAAAAACTATCATCGCATTCAATAATAGCATGAAGTACAATTGATCACATTGAACAATATATTAACTCTGTCATTTAGTTTCTTGTCAGTTTATCTACAAGATATCATCACTTAACAGTTGACACGCGACAGCTATTTTTTAAGTTAAGCAATATTATTTTTATTATTATTTTATATTACATTATAGATCACAAATTTATTATTATTAAAGGTTTTTATAAAAAAACTCAACACGTTTGAATTACTATTACTTATGCCACGGTATTATATATATTAATTTTGGTGTGTTGGACAATTCCTGACAGTGAGAGTTTAAGAATGTTCTGGCTACAGTCCCAAATAAAAGTTACTTTAATTTGAAATTAATAAAATTCTATTACTTTCTTGGTTTAAGATATGCACATGTACTCTTACCGTGTAAAGCATTTAAATAATAATATTGTAGTTAATATGACGTCTGGCACTGCAAATGAATATATGTGCATATTTTGCAAATTCTATGATTGTCAGCAAAAAACTTTTTGGCATAAATTGTACCTGATACCAACTGCAAAAAATAAAATATTATATTAATAATATTTAATGCACACCGAATCTTATTTAAAATATGTAAGATGTGTAAAAAAATATGATTAACATAATATTCAAGAGTATAGCATAGCACATTTTCGAAATATTTTGCATTATTTTTCATTAATAATCTTTTTCATTAATAAATCGAGAATAAATTAGTGTATCAATATCAGTTTTTTTAGAAATACCACTTAATATTTAATTAACCCATAAACAAAGTTTCAGAATATTGTCAATGATGCTTCTTTATAATTTCGTTTATATAAATGAGAATATGCGGCTACTCCATAAAAATTTATGCAAAATTAAAAGTTGAATAACTCGTGAACCGATAAGAGAATCTGTTTCAGGTTTTGCATACGAGTTCATAATAAATAGAAACAATCTATTAAATTTCCAAGTCATTGTCAATATTAGAATGTTAGTGCCAGAACATTCCTTAATTCTATGTAAAGACATATTCAATATAAGAGTATTCAAAATATAAAGAATAAACGTATTCAATATAAATTAGTCTCTAATCAGTTTCCGGAACAATCTAGGCTTCTCCATTTACTGGATTTTAATTCTGTGATTTTTGTTTGGAAATATGAAGGAGCATATCTATCAGAATAGTCCTCGCGCACAATTGACAATTTGGAAATCAACATTCAAACCGTTGAATAGATTTTTTTTATAAACCTCGAAGAAGTGACGAGTTTTCATGAACGTTTAGATATCGTGGTGGCTGCTAATGGATCTCATGAATATTGAAAATGTTTTTATATAGCATTAAACTCCTAACTGTCAGAAATTGTTCACTAAAATTGTTCACTAAAATTATCAATGTATATAATGCATAAATATAGAAATTTAAAAGTATTGCGTTTTCTATAAAGATTCTGTAGTAATAATTTATATGAAACTGTTATAAACATATACAAGAAGGATAAATACAGTGAAGTATTTCATATTAGAAAATCTGAGAACGAAGACATGGCATGATTATCATTAAAATCTTGAGCGCTACAGAAGTTGATTTTTCAAAGTACATATGCAACTTGTATAATTTGAGTTCTTTATCTTTTTTAAATACTTTCATTATTTATTGCTTAGAGAACAGTTAAAAATTTTAAATTGTAAAATTTATACAATCTGTATTTTATCAATTTCAAGAGTCCCGAGATTTTTATTTCTAAAACAGAAATAGATATTGGAGAAGTTCATATTTTTGGTCCATTCAACTCTACGTATTTGCCATTCAAGTTTAGAATCTCGACGCTTTAAATTCGCGGTTCGTTTTTTGTATCGTATTGAAGTACAAATCGAATAAAAGAGAATATTTCTGAGTCTTCACTCTTTTAGCCTTCTTCCTTCTCCCGATTTTTGCTGACAGGACCAGGATCAGTAATCCACACATTGAGAACGCAATGCCCGCACGTAGGTGGATCGCGATGAATTCGTGGAACGTCGCGATCGCACCTCGTGACGATCGACGCACCGGTTCGGTGCGGTGCGTCATAAATGACCGATGACAGGTTCCCCGAAGCCATTTCGTCTCGCATACGAAATCGCCGCCGGTCGGCAGTACATCAATAAAAAGTGTGTCCGGCCACGAATAAATGCGCGCGTCTGTACACCATCGGAATTGTCCCCACGGAAATACGTGATCGGCGATCGGCGGTCATGTATCCTTTGGCTTTCGGCGGTCGAACGGTGACGTGTTTCGGGCCTTCCGTGAAATACCGTAAAAGTCCTTGAAAACAATAAATTTCCCATTTTTTTGTCTCGAGTATTACTGTCTCAAGAAAAAGTACGGTACGTATTCTACTTCTATTTTACTTCTATATTATTTACACATCCTTATGTTGATTTATCGAAAAGTATATTAAATATTTTCAAAATAATTTTCTTTTCGCTCTTAACTTGCTACTAATTTTAATATTTTCCAATACCGAACGTGTACAAAGAAAAATTCTTTTGAAAAAGTGAGATTGCAAAAGATTGTTGATCATATAGAACTATTCTCTTGAAAACGCATTAGAAATTCGGTCAGAACGTACCTACTCTGAGAAACCATGAGTACCCGTATCATCTACTCGTATCGTCCGTCACGTCATATTGTTCACCTATACACATACAAGATGAGATCGAGCCACGAGAGCGCGATAATTTATGCACGCTACCGTGTATCTCGATCCTTTGCGGTCGATCGTGGCGACTGCGATCGTGACCGAAGACACGCCACCGGAATTCGTAAATCGGACCCACCGATTTCTCTCGTTTCGCGATTGGATTCATAGATCATTCTGTGTCTCTCTTTAAAGATTACCGATTTAGCGACAACATCTATTTTTGCCTTTTATGTTCAATGATTCAATGTTTAATTACTTAATGTATAATTTTATTATGACTTGATAATATCTTCTTGAAATGTCTAAAATTGTGCTATAATGAAGATATATATATTACTACAAGCACAGGACGAACTTATCTATTATGCATTAACAATCAAATAAGGCTGAAGAGAAATCAGACTAGAACTGAAGAATCTATTCGTTGATTGACTTTCACATTCTTACATTATTGAAAATTTTAAGATTATATATAAAACACGTAGTTATCATGTCATCATCAAGATAAAGTATTTGCCTTAGAAAACTAAAAGTTCCATAGCATTTTTTCATTTAGAAAGTGCCTGATATAGTTGTTTCACTAACTTGTTTTACTAACTTGTAATGGTTATATTTTATCAACATGCATTATTTGTCTCATACATACATATTTTTTTTTAACTTTTTTAATTTATTTTTAAAGGATGCAATAATATAACATACTTTACTCGTAACAATATTGTATTTAATTTCGTCTAAAGTATTTAAATATTATTTGTAGGCAATTATTTTAATATAAAGACTGTACATACTATAATAAATAACTTTTTCCCGAAAGAAAAAACCGTATACAAATCAATCGATATCAATACCGACAATATTGCGATAATTCATAAATTTTTTACTATTTATTTTTTTTCTACATTTATCTTCAATAAAATCAACATAGTTTAGGAAGATTTCTTCCAAACTTTTTTATTTTTTGTCATTAGTGCTTTTTATGTAGCCTTGAAGAATGTCAAATAGATTAAATTCGTTAAACTCACCGTGCCGGGATTTAGAAAGATCATGAGCCGGCGACGCCGGCGAACCGACGCTGCCGTCCTCGTCTTCGCTGTCGGTGAAGCTACTTGGCGCACGCTGATTTGTCACACGACGGCAGCTATCCAATGGATAGTATCCCTGCGGATGACTCGATGGCAATGCGGACGGCTGCGACAGTCGGCTTTGATGCAGCTCCGGATGAGTCGGGTAGCCGGCGGACGGATGCTGCGGCGGCAGCATCGGAACGCCGGATGCACCGCTGCCACCGTACATTCGCATCGGTAGCCAAGCGCTGTATAATCCAAGCGGTACGCCGAAACCTGCACAGATAATTTGTGGATTTAGATAAGTGGTCAGCAGATTTAGATAAATATAAGGTAGATTATTAATAAATTTAAGAATTGTGTACATGTATAAGATCATTAAAGAATGTAAAGATATATAAAGATGATCAATCTGGATTTTGACAGGATGCTTTTAATATAATAAGACAGGTGTTATGTATATTCACATAATAATATTTACAATTTTTTATAATTTTTCTAAATATCTATTTAATAAATTTTCCAGGTGTCTCGCACAGTTTGAAGTCAGTACTTAACGTCCGGAAATTAATATCTAAAAAGTAATTTTTGACTGAAACAAAAAAATAATTGGAAATTGTCATACATGGTGTATATAACTTCGCCATGATGTGATGAAATTGCATGCAAACTTGGTACAATCAAGTTGTACTCTACAGAAAAGGTGTACGTAATAAAATGAACAACTTATGCTTATATTTACATCTACGTTCTTCTCGAAAATAAATTTTGAAAATTTTTTTACTGTAAATGTATTCTGTAGGTTTATACGTAAAGAAAAAGAAAGTTTTTTGTAAATACAACTACAAAGAAATTGCGTATTACATTTCAAATTGTATTTCTTACTTTTAAACAAAAAAGGAACAAACATCTCCAATTTTGCTCTTCAATGACGAAATCACAAGCAGTAGTGTTCGTTTATGTCAAACTAACCACAAAAATAATAAAACAAAAATCTAACTAAAGTTTTAAATGCAGAAAACATATGGGTTCAGTGATATAAATTAATATTAACGTAAAGTCATTGGTTCATAAATGAGACGTGTTTATCGAGTAAATAAAATTGACTACTTTACATTAAAAATGCTATTATTCACCGTAGTAGTTTGTAACTGACAACATGCTAAGAATCGAAGTTCTTTCTTTCAGACGGATACATTGATGCCATTTAGTGAGTTTGATTCCTACTTTATTCCTTATAGGTATAATAGCAAAATTGTAAACACCTACCTAACATATCACACACATCATTTACTCAATTAAAATACTCTTCTAGGTATTAATTTAACCGATTAATTATTTTAATTTAGATTATAAATACGTAAATAAATATTTAAGACTAATTCAACTATATTGAATAAAAATAATATCTATAAATTTTTCTGTTTAGAAAAATATTTTTTATATAAACATACACACAATTCATGTTTTTCATCATTTAAAATAAAATAATAACAGATGCATACTTCAGATCACACAATTATCAAATTTGACTGTTTAATGTAAAATGCATTCACTATTAAATATTTTATTATTGGTTTAGTGGATCTTTATCAATGCTAAATCCGTCTGCTATAATGATGATAAATGAATCAAATGAGAGAGAATCAAATGAATCAAATGAATCAAATAAATCAAGTTGTTTTTACATTTCACTTCCATTCTTTCTCTCTCACTGAGTTTTTATATAAAATCTCTTAATTGTTAATTATTTATTTTTGCATTTAATCCATTTTTCTAAGTGTACGTGTTCTTAATATTTATTTAATTTTCGTTCATTGTCATTATATTATCTTTATTTTGTTGCTTAAATTCTATCTAATCTTTTCGTGTACACGTTCATCCTTCTTTACTTCATGCATAGGTCAGTTTTCTGGCGATAAAATTTGAGAAAATTGTATACGTAACAATGCGGTTACAAATTAGTGTGAAAAAACTTGGAGCTAACTGCATCGTGTTACATACCACATGGTATTACATAAACTAAATGTAAGACACATAAGAAAAAACGGTAGGTTTCGAAGGTTTCAATAATGTACACATCCGTGATCGCAAATTATAGTCTGCGAAACGTCGCCAGCACCTGGTATCTTTTCACGTTTTGGAGCATTCGTTAGACACTACGGCGCCTTGGACTCGATAGAATAATGTTTTACATCACAATTGTCTTATAATGTTTTACAGCAATGTATCCTGTATATAAACAGTTGCATCTCAAATGTAAATAAGAAAAGTACGTCGGGGGGACATTGCGCGTAGTCTTCAAATAATTTTCTTAAAGCTTGAAACTGTTAAACTATGTCCAATGTTATGGCAAAAAAACATCGTTTTTAACATATTCATTATTTCGTCTAATTCGTATATATGTGACTCTTTAAATGTAATTATCCAATACTCTTTATACACATATATTATATGTATACTCAGTATTATAACGTCGGTTACCGATGACCAGAGTGATGTGCGTCATAATTCTCCCGACGGAAGATGATATTCATGAACTTAACTAACGAAAAAGAGCATGCACACATACGTTATATATTTAATAATCTTAACCTCATCTAATTTTTAACAATTACATATTGAGAGAGAAAGAAAAGGATTTTTCTTTCATTAATTGAAAGTTTTTTAAGTAGCTATTTAATATAAATATTGATTCGCGTAAAATCTAATAGAAATAATATAAATTTATCAATCTAATTTAAATATTAATTAATTTGACAAATTTACTAGATAATTTATAATCGATCAATCGGAAATAAGGATACGCATATAAGGATTGATGAAAATGCGTCTGTATAAAAATTCATAGATCAATAAGAATTTTAATCTTATGAAGGATTTCGTTCAAAACATATGAAAAGTTGTTTCAATGAAAAATTATTTTTTTATTTTATATAAATTATTTCTTGTAATATTTATAATAATACATTTGTTGCAATTTTATTTTTTATCAACTTTATCACGTTTATTATAGGAGAGATTAGAGAAAACGCTGAATGAATTTCAAATACTAGAAAGACATATGTAGATGTAACACGGTCTCTTCGCTGCAGTTATCGATTCGCTCATTTTTACGTATTTGTAACCGTATTTGTAGCGTATTTTAAGCCGCAGTCGCAGACACTCACATCCGTATCTTTTTCGTCCGAAGAGCGACAAAATAATTTAGGATAGTCAATGGCTATGAATTTTTTTCTTTAACCGTTCCTTAAAGTAACTAAAGTGCTTCACATACATATTACAGAAACAAAAAACAATTTCTATTTTTAGCCGTCATTTTACGTTTATATAGAAATGTTTTCCAACAATTTCTATATTTTTTAGTTTTGATATTTATATCAAGAGAAAACATTTTGCCACTGGAGACTCTCTAAATTAATCGACTACTCACTATTTTTCTTCTCGAAAATGCTTTCGAGAGAGAATACAGTTTTAAATAAAATAAAAATCACGCATTTAAGTTCCTTCTAAAGCTTGATTTTAGAATATACAAAGTAATGTTTGTAAGTTATTAAATAACAATATTCAAATCCAAAGGGCAATAACGAACAATGCTGGTGACAGTGCCAATAATATATAATTATGTAAAACAATATACAATAACAAACGTTTCCAACTTGTAATAAAGTCATCTTCAGTGTCGGTTAATAACACAGAAAAAAAGATTAGCTACTATAGCAAAACTATTTATAAAATATGGACAGCTAACTATTATTTGCAGCGAGAGCTAATTTTGCAATAGCCGCAAAATTTTGTCAATACTTTAGCAAAACCTTTTGTTTGTTGGCAAATAATAGTTAGCTGTCCATATTTTACAAATAATATTTGCTATATAGTAGTTAATCTTTTTTTCCGTGAATTAAATAAAAATTCTACAATACTGTTCTTTCTCGCTGACATTCTTTCTCTTCAGAGTTACATAATTATACTTATATTATCGGCACTGTCACCTAACATTGTTCTTGCCCTTTGAATTTGAATATTGATTTCAGAATTCTAGTCGACAAAATTGCATCGAGCAGGAAACTCATACTCACCCGGAGGTAGCGTGCTCGCCGCCGCGGTCGCCAAGTAGTGCCTCTGGTAGAGCTGATATTCCCGATCCCGGTGCTCTTCCTCTTCGCTGCCGTTTGTCCGGTCGTCCCGCACAATACCGCCGCTACCGGTATCGTGATCCTCGCGCGCGCTGCCGATCAGACTCTCGATCGTGAAGGGCCGCGGTGTCGGACGTCGCGCGAGCTTTGCTTCCGCGACCGACGACTCCAGCTCGTCACTCGCCGAGCCGACGTCGAGCTCGGTCTCTTCCACACTCACGTCCATGACTGCTTGGACTCGATGAACCAATCAAAAGAACACGATCGGGACCGATCTCTCAATCCGATACTACGTGCGGAACATAATTCTTCTCTTTCGCGGACAACTGCCGTTCCTCGCGCAGTTCAAAGCGTTGCGAGATTAAAAAATAATGTCTCGCTTTTGCTTCCTGTCGACCTTGCGGGAGTACTTGAAAAAAGTGAATTAGAAATTTAACTGCCGTTGTTAAATAAAAGCAACGAATATCGGAGTGGCTTTACTTAAATTGCAGCATTAGTTTGAGGTCGTCGATCAATGTTAAGGCGCCTTACGTTTATCAATAATTATTTTATAATACTTTGCTTTATTTCCTTTGCGAAGTATTACGGTTTGCATTACAACAGCGCGATATAGCGCGTTTTATAATAAGACTTTACACAACAACTTTAAATAATTGTATCTGTTTAGTCATTTCTTTTCTTCTACTCAACTTCTTTTTTTTTTTACACAACAACATTGAAGTATAATGTGTAAAAATCTATTATCACACTATTAAATCTTAGCATTTTTATTCGGTATGGCAGTCAAAGCGTTTAAGGTAATTTAGTAGGAGTTATTATAATTTCCGATGTGCAGTTGCATTTGATGTGATAAATCAATAGTACTTTTTGGCACTGGTCACAATTTTTTTGAGTCCCATCGAACGAGTTTAAGAAAGGTTATCAGTTTACATTCGTATTACACTTCGTTACCATCGTTAATCCTTTCTTGAGTCTCTTGATTTGCAGAAACATTACTGATTATCGCAGTATAGCACAGGTTTATGAAAATTATCATACCTAGGGATATAAAATCTGTGTCGTGTGAAAAATCGTTGAAATGCATTGAGATGTTCGGCTCTTCCATGTATTATAGCGGCGTTAAGCAAGACTACTGACTGAAGTTATAAATAGTTAAATATGTCTGGGGCAATAATGTAATATGAAACTCCATCGGTCGCGCTGAATCGTCTCGTGCTGAACATTACATCGTCATTAATTAGGAGCCAAGATCAATGCAGAATATTGTTAATCATGCAGAGAATCCTGGTTCCGATCAACAGTTTTGTAAAGTTTTGCAGAGGGAACAAAAATGATTGCAATCACACTCGACGAGAGTTTCCGGGATTTTTTATGTCCAACTTTGCAAATGCTTTTTCTTCTTCTTCTTCAACTTAATAATTTCAGTTATGAACATTTCTGCACTATGTTGATGATGATGACGATGGTAACCACCGGACTGTACACCACACACTACAAAGATATCGCAAGGCGACCGTATGACGCACGGGTCGACGGGCAACTGCCGAGGGTATAAGGCAAGGTATTTTAATTCGTGATTCCTCGGCATGCGCCGTGTCCCGACGTGGTGGATGGCGTGGCATCGTCGCACCGACTTTTGTCCGATCCTGATTGGTCGCATTCGGACCAACAGCATCGTCCGGCCGCGCCTATCGTCCGCGAATCCACCATCTTGGTGCCAGGTTGTAATCCGAAGTACATGCATTCGGATGCTTCAAGATTGGAAACGGTGGACAGTTCGGGACGATCCTAATATAAGGTCCATTTTTTAACATCACTTTGCTTAGACAGCGTGATAGTGCAATTAACTAAACGAGGCTTTTAAGAGGTGGATGGGAAACTGTCAAAAGTAACTTTCAGAAAGTGTCAAAAGTAATTTTAATAGAGAAAAAAATGTTGACAGCTCATGCTTCAAAAGCAAAATAATTACACGCAGTAGGAATTTACAATAAAAATTATTGCATATATTTACGAAAAAAAATAATAATAAAATTACTTTTTTCTCGGACTAATGAGCAGTCTTCTATCGACAACTCGATAACAGATATTACAGATTACTGCCATTAATAATAATTATTTGTACAATGCTTTGTAATATATATATTATATCGTGTAAACAAAATAAATTTCCACAAATTTCACACATTGAGATCACGACGGGGAACTGATGAGTAATTTTTAAAGTCCAAAAAAGTTTTGACAGGTAATTGACCAATTATGCTGTTTCTGAAACGTGAAGCGATCGACGTTAACGAGCTTGCTTTCTTCCGCGGTCTATTTTGTATCCTCAACGTGTTCCCCATTAAGTTATCCTTCACGCCACCCCCGCAGGGTGCTTCCTAACGAGCACACTTATCAAGACTGTTGTCTTACTTGATTCATCCGTGAAGATATTGACACGTACTTATTCTTAGCATGTTGTCTGTCGTTCGTCTCGTCATCTAATGGTCGTCCTTTGGTTTCTTCCGTTGCGCTTTTAACAGAAGAAAAACCTCTGAAACGTTTTATATACCATATTTTCCGAAAATTATTATTATTAATTATAGAAAAAAAACAAGCTATTTAAAAAAAATATCTAGAAGAATTTGGATAGTAAATTTTTAGCAAGTGACGTTACTATAAAATATATGTAAAATAATTAAATTTTGTTAATATTATAATATTAATGTTAAAAATAGCATTTCCATTGATTATATTATTTTGATGCTACAAAAATTAATTGTTGTATCGAGGGAAATTTGGTTAGTAAATTATACATTATTATACGGCGACGTCATTAGAAACGTTACATGTTATTTCACGCGTCTCTCGTGCGTGTCGAATTTTAGAATGGATTACGCCTACGCGCCGTTTACATCGTAGATGGCTTCGAGCCGGCTAATCGATGCATCACTATAGTAACGATACTATTTCGATACTCGTTAGTATGCTGTCACTTTAATTGGCTCCTAAAGTTACTCAATTTACATCGCTCACTCCTTAGGAACGCTATTCCAATACTGTAATCTATATTTACATCTTTAGTTGTATTAATTATGTTGACTTAATGCTCATTGATTGCATGCATAATCCGTCTTATTTGTTATTACTATGCCAATTAGCGCAGTGTCATTCTAACTTTAATTGTAGTTTACTGCAAAATATCTCTCCAATTGCGGATATTTTATCTCTAATATTTATACATTATGCATAATATACATATATACGTCACATACACAATTTAATGCATTTTCGTCATTATTATTAATATGACATATTGTATTTTCTCTAATTATTTAAGCTCTAAAAGAGAGCATAATTCTATAACAATTTTGTTTAAAGCGATAAACTAGTATACAATATTGATTATTAGTGTTCTTTCATGAATTTGAACACAACGGATGTAGTTTTACGAGCTGTCGCCAGAGAGGTTTATAGCAAACGCTTGCGCTCATTTGCGCGACAGAAAGGCGGAAATAAGTATCGGCGGAGCTGAAGAATCGAGCACAAAGTGGCACTTAACGCCTTGTAAAATTAAGAGAAGAAGCACAAAGGAAGAAAGGTAGAGATATTGCTCGCCGGCGATGAAAAGTGTTTAAACGCGATTCGTTCCGGTAGTCGACTTCCTCTGTCAAGTTGGGAACAAAGTTTCAAAATAGCAAATTCGACAAACTCCTTCTGGGAATCGATCACAACGTAAAATGAACAAATGTCACAGCTAAGATTTCTGAGAATTCCGAGAACAGCGCTCGATATAATTAACGATTATTTCTTTATACTTTTTACATTATCGACGAGTTGAAGTGAGTTAATTCTACAGACACACTTTGCCCGATATGTCGTACCTACATAACAGGGAAGGACCAATGACTATAAATTCCGCCTGTGTACCAAGGAGTGGCAATCGGCCAGACGAGTCTTTCACCCTACAAGTAGTCACTGACAAATTGGGGCAGGCCATGTCGAAAATGCGAGGCACGCGCCAGGTCGGCGCTGAATGCAAAGAATAACTTTATCTTCCAATTCTCTAACAAACATTATGAACAACAATGACTAAGTAAATATTATACATTGTTCTTAAAATATGTGCGCGTAAAAAAAATCTCACTGAATTCTAGGAAATAATCGCGATCTAAACGCCGATTTATAAGGTCTAAAAATAAAATGTAACAGATATATCTAAATTCGCCAAACGGTCAGACCTGGATCTTAATAGCCAATCAATGAGCTGCGTGCCGAGTTGGTTTGTCGGACTCTAAACGCAGTAAATAAGTAAATAAGATGGTGAAGTAAAGTTTGAATTTGTTAACTTATTAGTACCAATATGTGAAATCGATTTGTTGATTTTAAGTTAGTGATTTACTTTTAAGTTCAATATATTAAGTCGACACGCAGTTCATTGATTGGCCATTAAGATCCAGGTCTGACCGCGTTTGACGAATTTAACCCTATTCGGTCACACTTCAGTAAAATCGCGTAACGGTCACACTGGGTGAATTTCATCCAGCGTCGAAAAAGTAATATAATAAGTAATATAATATAATATAATATAATATATAATATAATATAATATAATAAGTAATATAATATTTTCATAAAAAAAAGAATATAATATTGCTCGTCACAAAAAGTATATTTATTTTAATGTTTGAATGCGCGAAAAATGTCGAATTTTAAAGAGTGTTTATTTTACTTGAACAATGAAAATAAATAAGTAAAAATTATTATAACACAAAAATATTGTAAAAAAAAAAAAAAAAAATTTCTCTTGGGTGAATGTCACCCAGTGTGACCGAATAGGGTTAAATATATCTCTTACTATTATGTAATTTACGGTCAAAAAGGATGTAACATTTGTGTTTAAAACGTAACAGTTTTATTTCCGACAGAAAAGCCTCCTTCGAACAACTTCTCGGTTTCCCGGGAATTGCGTTAAATCCGAGCCGAGTGCGAATTTCCATCATATTCGGTGGCGATAAGATAAAAGATTCCTGCCACATTGCACGACTGTCGTATATCACGAATAAAGAAAAACGTTCAACGCCACCGAGTTCGACGAGCGGCTGTGCCCATGTGCGTGGCTGCTGGTCGCGCAGAACACAGAACGCGAGAGTGAGTTCCGACCGTGAATGCTCAGACGGCCTTAAATCTCGCCTCGCTGCTCGCTTCGCGAAGCGGAGCGACGCGGCCGGCGTCGTCGTCGATGTCTTTTTGCGCGGTGAAGGCGTCGATGCGCGTCCCGCTCGACTCGTTACGCACGTGTGAACGGAAATGTCGACGCTTAAACGCTCGCGGCAGGCCGAGTTTTAATTGCCTGCCGTTAGTTACGTGGACTAAGAAAGAACAGGGGGAGGAGAAGGACGATGCGCGCACTCTTTTGAGAGTGCCCTTTTCGCTTTTTTTCCTCCCGCCGCCAATCGTATCTGACAGCCAATTTGTCCTAGCATGCATCTTGATCCCCTTGCAGTCGAAATCGAGCTTCGCAGCTTTCTGCTTGCTTTCTGCCGACTTTCTTCTCTCGAAATCGCGACATTATTAAATAGTTCGTATTATTCTGATCTATTCGGGAAGTTGAGTCAAGTTTTTGCGAATTTTTTATTTAGAATATGTTAGAACGTTTGAATAGATATTTTAAATAAATTTTGAATAGTATATTCAGATATAAAAATATAAAGTTCGAGCATAAAATAAAAATAGAAATAACTTTTTATTGAAACATATTAAATGAATTTTTAATTATAGATGATCTAATTTACTCTAAGTATTTATTATTATAAGTTAAGCAATTATCCATTTAAGTATTATTTAGCTTTTGAAGGATATTTCTTATTTGTTATTTAGCTTTGAAGGGTATACGAAATATCCTTCAAAGCTAAATAATAATTAAATGGATAATTGCTTAACTTATAACAATAAATACTTAGTTTAATTATATTATTTAGCTTTGAATAATATATACTACTTTGAATAATTAAATCAATAGAATCATTATTAATATTTACAAAAAGGTTCTGTAATCGTAATAATAATTCTATGCGCAGTACATGTTACGCGGAAAACTCGCATTTCCCCGAAAACCGTGGTAGCTTCCCGTGAATGACCGGCTCTGTGCAAAACGCACACATCCCTCGTTCACCGGTGTAGGTTGGCGGTGGTTATCCGATTATTAAGCGCCAAAGAGTGTTCCGCGCGTGCGTTTCTAAACATAGCAACGCGAAATGAGAGAGGGGCCGGATTTGCGATTGGCGGTGGTGGGCGCGGGTGTGCGTGCTGGCCGAAATCGATGGTTAGCAAATTAGTGGGCGTCGCGGAAACCGAGAGCTGGCTCGGCATCGCCGCGCGCCCCCGGTAATGGATTAACCACCGGGGCCGATGAGGGGACCAGAGGGTGAGGGGACCTGGCGTTCGCCGAGTATACACAAATAGCTGTCTATTCTGCTCGTCCACGCTTGCAATTCACGCGTGTCAAAGCCGAAATTGTTATCTCGATAGTCTGCTTCTAATCACCAAAATCTCAAAATTTATTGGAGACTGAGACAAAGCGAAGAATCGAGTTGCTCTCTCTCTCTCTCTCTCTTTCTCTCTCTGGGACCTCTCATGTTTGGACATCCGCGAGTGTCGCACAGAAAAGACGTATATGCACGCACGCATGTTGGCCGCATGCATGGCTGCATTCATTTCACGCGTAATTGCAAACGCGTCCCATTTTGCGTCGAGGATGTGCGCCTTTGCACGTTGCACGTCTCAATATAGCGCCCCGTTTAGTTGCGCCCCGTACGATTAACTTGATTTAGGCATACGCCGTTTAGCGTCTCAACTACGAGACCGCCTTCGGTGATTTAAAGACGTCGCTCTTTGTCGTTGGTCGTTTTCTCGTATTAGGGGAATAAGATGATTAACGCGTCTGACATGCTAGCGGAATGCAGTCGAAGCGTTGAAAACGCTCAAAACTTTCAAGTTCCGTTGCTTCATTGCTCCTTTCTTTTGCTCACAAACGTCGTCATTCGATCACCGAATGAAACTAGAATAAAGTAAATAACCTTTTTTGCAAGTCTTATGTAAATCTATAGATTTTTAGATTGATTGATTTATAATATTAGCAAATTCAAAACTCTCCTTCGCCAGGATATTAATAAACAAATTTCAATTTTTTCATCGACCCTCGCCGTATGACGCCTGCACGGAATGAGGGAGTTTCAGGTTCGAATCCTGACTAAGGTAATATTTTTCGCAATAAATTCTTTACCTTCTAATTTAGGGCCAAAAAATTACAATCCATATTAAAAAATCTCGCCAGATAACGAGTAATACGTTCGTACCATTTTTTACCATTTTTGTTAACATCTATAATACAAGATCTTTCGACGTTTTTATACCTTTGACCTCCAATTTTATTTTAAACTGTTAACGTTCGGAGTTTATTTGTGTGATGTTTGCGCTTTTACTTATTTATTGTTATATTTATTTTTATTTTTATCTTTATTTTCATTATCATTAATTTATTTTCGTCATCCCGTTTCGAATATCCGATTTATAACGAGCATGTAATGTTAATTTTGTAATGCTGAAGAAGACTCAGTGTAGTCGAAACGTACATTTAAACAAATTTTAATAAATTCTAGTATGCGTTTTTCCTAATATTGGAAGATAATTTTTGTTTGTTGTCTCGATCTTGCTCCTATTTGGCCTTGTTAATTTCTTGTAATTTTTTTATTTATTTATATCGAGCGAAATTATATTCTACATATTATTAAAAAATCTGATTTTAAAAAGTTGGCGATTTACTACATTTCAATGTCCGACAAATCAAGCCGACGCAGATAATTTACCAGACGGGTCGATGAAAAAATTGAAATTTGTTTATAATATTAGATTTGTGACAAATTACGAACAATGTCAAATATGTACGGAAGCACATTTATTTCTCAGAGAACAATCATTTTTGATAAATAAACTTGCGCATTCGTTATATCATACAATAAAACGTTGGAAGATTTTGTCGTATTTATTGTTGCTGTTTATTAACAAAAATATCACGCAGAAAAATAATCTTTAGTACCGTAACTTTTCTTTAATCTTTTCTATCTCAAAATTTGAGGATTTATAAAAACTTTGCCTTATTAGAAATTTACAAACGTAAAGATTTAAGTAATTTTTGGATTCACAAATCCATAAATGTGCACATCTATAAATTTATAAAGTAGAAGTATTTAAAAATCGGCATTTCATGTATAAATTAGTGACTTTATTGCACGTAATGTGATGTGTATTTTTGATATGAGAAACAAAGGGCCCGCACGCGTTCCTATGTTCAACTGTATTCAGATGCGCGCAAAGCAATCGAGGCAAGCACTTGTGGTGGTTACCCTCCGCATGGTAATCAGGTAGCCGATTGATTAGCCGACAAAGTACCGCCGACAAATTAGAAGAATGCCATCTACGCATTCCCCGTCTCCACACTTCATCGTACGTGTTACCACATATGCGTACGCGCACGTGATCCCACGTATCCTCGCGAGCTGGCATGTGTGCGGGCGCGTACAGGATATTTCACGAAAAGCTGAACATATCCTTGAAAATAAAAGATAAAATATAATAATAATATTTAAAAAAATATATGTATATATATATATATATATACATATATATATATATATATATACATATATATACATGTTCTAATACATAGAATTTTTCTAATGTAATCATATATGTATTTTTATTATTTATATATGAATTTATACACACAATAAATATATAAAAAATATTTTTATATTTGCAATTAAGACACATATATTTAAAAATTGCTATGAATATATAGATAAAAATATATCAGTTATAAGAAAACTTTATTTTCCATCAAAAAAAGAGGTTATTTAATCTTTATGTAATTCTTTAATAAATAATTATTTTTTATATTATTTAATTTTTGTTTTTAGACATGTGAATCATTCTGTACACGAAGGTCGCGTAAGTCGAATAAGAGAAAAAGGGAGATTATCTTGTAAGAAGTCTATCCTTGAAGCAATCCAGTCTCGGTCTGCCCTGTGCATCCGAATGTGTTGCTCTTTGAAGTATACCGACAGCCACACACGTATCAGCTCTGTCGACGTTCCATTTGTCCTCCGAGAAGAAAAATATCGTTATCCGCCCACTCACTGCTTATGTCGTCGAATAAGCGAGGGTATAAATGGATGACATGATCTGAGGAATCTACGACACTTCCGTATTTAAAATTCTATTTAGTGAGTGGAGGACTACAAAACGGAAGTCGGGAAATTTTCTTGTAGACTAGTTCGGACATTTCATAATTAATCTCTTAACCACTGATATAATGACTAATATAATATAAAGCATTTTTTCAAATATTTTTAAATTTTTTACATTTAAATTTTTTTTAAAGAAAAATATTTATAAAATTAGTATACTCTTTGTTTTTGAATAATGATAAAAAATTTTATTCCTAATATACAATTATAAAAAAATAAAATTGTTATTATAAACTTTGCAAAATATATTTTTAAAAATTTTCTTCAGGAAAAGTTAATTTAATTTAAAAATAAAAATAATTTTACACGTCTACATTACGAAAAACTAAATTAAAAAATGTATATATTCTGAAAATTCACAAAAAATTTTTAGATTTGTTATATCGTACATAAATCGGAAAATAGTCTTTAGCGAGTTAGCAGCGATTTTTTTTATAGGTATAAACCAGAAAGTCGTAAAATTACGTTTCGACACCCTCGCTTGATCATTGAAAGTGTATCCAAGCACAAAGGATCCGTTGGAAAAATCATAGGATGCGGCCAAATCCTACAAATAATTCTGTCGAAATGTCATCGCACTTCGGTAGACACATAAATGCTGGGTTCGCTCGAGTATGAATTGCTCGTGTGTCGAGTCGTCGCGACGACAATGTTCTAGTGACTCTTTTTCTCGTTCTCGGGAAATCTTACCCATTTACAGTAATTCTTTTGTCACTTGTATCTCTAATGATGTTTATTACTTACTAAAAGATATTACATTATATTATTCTCTAATAATATATTATTCTCTAAATATCTCTTTAAATATATTTATTTATAATTAACTTAAGCTGCATTAATTAAAGCTATGCTTTTATTTCATTTATTTAATAATCATAAATAATCATATATAATTTAATTGTTAATGCATAGCTTAAGTTAATGCATAGCTAAGTTAATTATAAATAAGTATATTTAATATAAATAATATTTTATTATAAGATTACATAGCATTGATGATTTTTTATAATATTATATAGTATGAATGCGAAATAAACTAATTTATTATTTAATTTGACAAAATTTAATATTATATTATATTATGTTGATAATAATATTATCAACATTATTAGGCTGTTTAGGGTGGATCGATGATTTCAATAAATATAATTTTAATTAAAACCTGTCTCATCTAATTTAAAAAAATTCAATATTTGTTTTATCTTTTCTTTCATTATTCTACTCCTCAAACTCAATTAATATATTATTTGTATTAATGCTTATAATATTAATATTTTAATGCATTGATATTTCCATTTTGTGTGTATATAGATATACATTCGCTATAATATGAATGTGTTCATATATACAAAGCGTATAAACGTTGTGTGTACTATCGAATCTGAGCGAGAAAACCGGGGGATAAAGGAGAAGTGGGATGATGGATTCCGCAGAGAATACACGAGAGTATTGAAATGCAAAAGGCATAAAATATATTTGAAAGTTAAATACGAGTCAAGTGGCGCCTCGGTAGGGGGTAACCAGACGCGGTGAAGTCGGGGGCCTTTCTCACACCACGTAGAATTTCGACGATTTCCTGGACCTCTATCTGTGTGTTCCGCCGAGAATTTTGATGCCGTTAAAACTCTCTTATCTTGCGAATTCGTGTAGGAACGCGTACATTCGTTTGCAACGCCTCAGAATGCAGGAACAGAAAGAAGTTTATGTCGTTACATTAAATTTTATAATTAATATTTTTCAATGAAAAAATATTCTTCAAAAATATTACATAAAATATTATAGCATTTCTTATCTTTAACTACACTCTTTATCCTATTTATATTAGTTTTTTCTTCTTCAAAATCTAAAAACATATAATTACAATATTTCATATTAAATGTAGAAAGTCACGATTTTAATTTAAATTGAGATGCAACGATTGGAGAAGTTACTACAATATATATATTTTTTAATTCTCCCTATGGGAATGCCGTCAACCTTGAAGTCATATAGCGTACTACAACAATATCTCTCAGGAAATATAATCATCGTTTCTTTCTTAAATAATGTTCACGTCAAGAACAATTCGACAAAATATATAAATTTTTAACTAAAACGTAAAAAAACAACGCCTCTTGAACGTAAAAACAATTGAGGAATTGAAGCAACCATAAGAAACGTGAAATTGTGAAATTTCTTTTAACAGTTACAGTTGAGGAGAACAAATCTACTTATCTCCTCTTGCTCAAAACGAACGATCGCGATGAAGCCAACTTCGTTCGTTAGCGAGTTAACTCTCTCGTCCTGGCGCGTCCCGATTTCCGAGGATTCTCCATCGCAGCCGCCCCATTGTTCCGTAGCCTTAATGCGCGCGTCGCTGTAAACAGCACTACAATGGAACAACTTCGTTAGCATAATCGCGTCACAGAGTCACCCGGGCGGCCCCCCTCCCCCTCCCCCCTCCGCCCGCGTGTCTCACCACGCCGCGGCGTGGTTCCCTTTCGGATTTTACGGGTGGTTTGCCCGCGCGCCCGGGGGCCTCTCCTTCCACCTCTTCGTAGGCGGATCCGATCCGATCAGCTTCTGCGTTTAACCGTCGCCCGTCGAGTATTATTCATTGTCGCGATCCGATCGTTCATCTTCGTATCGAGATTGTCATAGGCGCAGCGAGAGGGGTGCGACGAGTTGCACTTGTGTCCTTCCGATTGAGAAATGTTCAGAAAAGGGGGGAAAAAGTTGCGGTATGTTTTCACTTGTCGGACGAAATCTTAGTTACATTGTAATTTTAAATTACTGATAAAGGGAATATATATACATATACACTACCGTCGGAAAGTTTTGCAACACCCTCCAAAAATGAGTTTTCCGCGAATTTTTGGTATATTAAGTCAAATTAATATGGAAAATAAATGTAATTATAAATTATTACTTAGTTTTCACCTAATCAAAGGGATATATTATTTTCCAGACATGTAATTTGTACTCTTTATTCTTAAATAAAAAAAACCCGTAAAAGGAGCAAACAAAAAAGTTGGCTTAAAAATTTTTAATAAAATGAAATAATCAAGTGGGTCATGAAAAGTTGCCGTTTTCGTATTGCTATAAGCATAAGTGTTGTCTGATAACGAGAATTAGGCGCGTTGGTGGTGTTCTGTGTAAATAATTTAGTTTGGGTTGATATTTCACTGCAACTCATATTGATGAGTCTGCTGTTTAAATTAAAAATATTTTTTGAGCTTTTTGTTAATCATTTTTAGTAGTATATAAATAAATACAACTTTTCATAAAAAGCTTATTACATTTCTTTTATTATTGCGGAAGCTATAGGAGCTTAAATTGGTTTTTGGAGGGTGTTGCAAAACTTTCCGACGGTAGTGTACATATAGATTGTATATCTATTTAACGCGATGAGTAAAATTTTCAAAGCACCATGAATTCATAATTAATTTATATAAAAACTAAATAATAAAAAATTAAATTATTGGATGATGATAAAAGTACCCAAAGTATTCTCCAAAATATTAGTATTATTATTTATTAATTATACAGAGAGATATTAATTTATTTGATATACAACGCAATGTGTTCTCTCTCTCTCTCTCTCTCTCTCTCTTGTCCAAAATTTTTAAAATAATTTTTTTTAAATAAAAATGTTAAAGCAAAGATATGTTCAAATTTGGATTTCTGCTAAACTTTCATATTCTTACCTCCCTTCAGAAAAGTTCAGTCGGCGCCGATGGAGGCTGCATATTTCTTGGTTACACATCTCTCATCTCCCTCTTCTTTGCTTTTCTCGAGAGACGCAGATTACAAGTTGATTGAAATGGATCATACTTGTCTCTCAGTTTATTTAACGCGATAAGTAAAATTTTCCAAGCATTATAAATTCATAATTTATATAAAAACTAAGTAATGAAAAAGTTAAATTATTATATTATTAGATGAATTATTAGATGACAATAAAAGTACCTAAAGATGTATTCTCAGAAATATTAATATTATTATTAATTAATAGTGCAAATTTTTTCAAATTAAAAATTTATTCATTTAACTTTAAACTAATATAATTAGGCAACAAAAATAATCTTTTGTCAAAATTTTCTAAAAATAGTGTACTATATTATCTATAAATTATCCGCACAGATATTTTAAATTAAAATATGGATTAATTTAATCATATAAATAAGTAATTAAATAAAATTTTTTTTTTCTTAACTACATGCGTAAATTCTATAGAGCAATGAAGGATTAAATACTCCGTGCTTAATCCGTGATGTCGATCGGTCAACTTCGCTGGCCGATTACCGAAATTAATTCGCAATTATTATAATCCTCGACAGAGAGCATCGAGGCTCTCGCGCGCTCGATGCGGTTCTCTCCCCCTAAGCATCCCCCTGTTCTTTCCGCCTTTCGAACCCCGGCACTCACAATGGAAATGTTAAGCGAGTCGTGGATTCGCAACGCTCGTCACTCTCGTTTGGCATTGGACGAGCGGGGTTCGTGTCTGCGGACGTCAATTTGCGCGACTGGAACGTCAAGGGGGAGTCGAGGGGGTTGATCTCGCCTTCTTTTCCCTCCTGTACCCTTCAAATAGAGTCTCACTCTATCTACATTTCCCCGTCTAGCTGCGCAGATACTCTATACGCGTGTGTGATAGCAGCAACCGACGATCGTGGGGCTTGAAATCAAAACACACCCCAGGGGCTGTCCGTCGATTATTATCGTTTGCACGCATCGCTCGCGATCATGACAATCACTCGAGCGACTTTTGACGGCACACCTAATTCGGTACTCAAACCTCGGCCCCGCCGGATCTTCGAGTTAAAAGCTGTACATGGGCTACCTCCCGAAAACGTTTTGATGTGTGTTCACTTCCACGCGATTGTTTCGTCAGTCTTATGTAATTTATATTTGATCTTCATTTACGCATTATGTATTTAGTAAGCTTTTGCGTAATTGTGCAAGTAACAGACACTTTGCCTCTTTACTTCCAATTATGATGTAATAATTATTGTCACCTGTGTTTTGCTTCATTATTAATTTTTACTTGTATAACTATCTGGAGTTCTCTCACTTATGTGATTGTAATTGATATCAGAGAATATCACACACACAAAGAGTTAATTCTAGATAAAATGTTTACTCGATAAAACTTTGCTTATAAAAACATTATTAAATATAAATATATATTTAACTTTATTTTAACACAGAAACATGTTAAAATCATTTAGATTAAATTTTAAAATATTTTAAAAATTATATATGAATATTTCTATTTATCGATTCAATTATATTCTTTTTCTTGAATTATTCAATAAATTAACCAGAAGAAAAGATGAGATGAGCCGACAAAAAATTGCGTAATCTCGTCAGAAAAGAGTTAGGACCTCTCTCTCTCTCTCTCTCTCTCTTTTCTCTTTAGTTTCTCCTTCGTGATTTTCTGTGACTGTGGATTCAACCCTCTCGGAAAAATAATCTTTTTCTTCTCATTCCCTTTACGTCTCTCTCTCTCGCACCCTTTCTCTTTTCTCGACGTCCGCTGCGGATGTCAAAATATGACAGCTCTCTCGAGTCACCACTTTCGCGACAAGAGTTACGTCACAGGGGTTGCCGTGGCCGATCATTAAAATAAGGGTGCGCTTGCGACTTTTTTGCTATGTAGAGACATTTAAGTCGGTGTCTGATCAATTCGTTGCGTAGTAAAATTAATATATAATAAAGTGCTTTTGTAAATTTTCCAATCCATTATTTAACTGTTCATTTAACATTTAATAGGTAATATTCTTGAATATTAGTATATAACAGTATATAAATTTTTATATTGCGGATATTTTTAAAAATTTTGTGATTTCTTTTATTATTTCAAATCTTGAGAATATATAATAAAACAACTTGAAAAATTGTCTAAAGATTTATATTTAAAGTATTTCAAGCAAATTATTTATGAAAATATATATTTCAAATTAACTATTTATTATAGCTTTTCACATCTTGAAAACATGTTATTTTCTTGTAACTCGAATATAAAGGAGGGTTGATAATCACTGGCGCGCTTCGCTAAGCTGACGGAAGCGGTAAATGGTTCGCAACCAACCCCCTCGACGAGACGCTAATTCATATTCATAGATGTAGCGTTTAGCATTACGCCGTTAAATTCTCCGGAGAGTTGGTTAAGAGACAGAGTGGCTAATATTTCTATTCGTATTTCCGCTCGTTAAGAAAGTGGCGAGGGTTTCTACTATTTTTTAAGTGAATCGATTATTTGTTTAATTTTTTATTAATAATAGGAAATTGAGAAGAATTCATCGAAAACTATCAGTCATTATTAATAACATTTATTAATCAATAAATAGATAAAGTGTATTTATTAATTAATAAATAGGTATACGTATAGTATATGTCCAAGTTGGACCTTTCGTGTCTAATAATATTATTCGTGTCTAATAACATTATAATTTATTGTAAATTTATGTGTAATACAAATACATATTATAGTATCAGTAGTAGTATTATTAAATTGGTAATGGGTTTAATTAGGTGATCTACTATTCTAGCTTTTAAATTACGTTTTAAGACCGAAACGGCCCACTAAGATAAGAAATGAACATAAATTCACATGAATAATATTATTAGATATAAAAGATTCTGTCCGTATATTGGCACTTTACCTATTTATTGTTTATCAAAAAAACAGTCGTGACTTTCTAATAATATTTATTAATTTTGAAAATTAAGAATAAATTATAATAACGTGATATAATAAACACTTGTATAATACAGAGGATATTTCGCATTATATAAAACTCATTATTTTACGCAATTCGAAAGTATATTATTTATTATAAAAAAACATTAATTTTTTAATGTTTTTTACAATAATAAAATATGTTTTATTTCATCTTAAAACAGAAAGATTTAATAGAATTTTTTAAACTATGTAACTTAAAATAAAAAAACTTTTCGAGGCAAAATGTGTAAAAATTTGGCCAGACGAGTCGAAGAAAGTTGGAGTCTATTTATTCCTAGTCACTGGCGAAGATAAAGTTTTTTAAAATGTGTAATATTTCAGCTACGGTCAGAGTCATTCAAAAGCAGATTTCAACAAAATCTTTTCTTAAATACTAATATACACGCCAGTGCAGGATCATCATCTCGGATGTAGCATATTCTGTAATCACAGTGCTGAATCGTGCTATCTTGACGTGATAAACTTAGGCTGCGGTCTTTTCTTTATTAAAAGATCTTGGTTTAGAAACAAAAGATTTGAAATTTACATGCTTAAAGTATCAAGTAGCTATTAAATTATTTCAAAATTTTAATATTTTTAACACCAATGAAAACAATTCAAGCTTATTAAAAAAATGTAAAAATGAAGAAAATACTAAAAATGTAAAATTAAGCATTCGTTTTAAATATATATGAGTCTTGTCCATATTCTTATTTTTAACACGTTGAAACCCTGCTGAGGTTCACTGACATGGATTTTTCAGTTACATTCAGTTAGTAAATTTATCAGTGTCAGTGACGGGTATCATCCATGACATCATCCAACTTACTAAAAATATTATACATAAATCATGTATATAATATTGGTAAAATTCTGCAAGTAAAAACATTATAAATATTAAAATAATTTAAAAGAATAAATATACATACAAAGCATTTTAAATATTTATATTTTCTTTAAATATATAAATTTAAATAAACATATAACAATGATATAATAAAATATTGTATATAAAATATGAAGCAAAGATATGTTGTCATTGTAATCTTTGTAGAATGTTGAAATATTGTTCGATTTTTTATTATATTTCTACCAATTTTTCAATATTTTTTTACAGCAATGTTTACAAAATTTTTTAATTTTGTGTGCTTTATGTTCTTTCTCTTTTAGTTAGACTTATCTTGCTTTAAAATTATAGGATTTAAAATCTTCATTTTGATACTGTCAAATGCAAATTTTTTTCTAAATTCTAAATTCAGTAACTGTAACAGATTCATGAACTTTTTGAAATAAATCACATTGTGTACAATGTTTAAAAATAAACTATTTATTATGTTACAGTTACTGAATTTAGAATTTAGAAAAAAATTTGTATTTGATAGTATCAAAATGAAGATTTTTACTCTGATGCACATGAAAAGATAAAAGAACATTTCCCAACAAATAATAAATTAGATTTTTTCTACTTTTACACACTTTTCTTATTCATTATATTATTACTCATAAAAATGTGTGTATGTGAATGTGTATGATATGTGGATAAATGTACTTGCAATGTATTAAGTTCCATAAATTCGCTAAGCTCAATTGACAACTGTACAGATCCATTCCTGCGGTAAAAAATTTAAGAGATTAATTGTTTGCGCTATTTAATAAAAAATTCGAATCGATACTTTCGGTTTATTGATCTTCTATTTATTTTTTATTTTTACTTCCATTTTTAGTAAATTTTTATAAATTATTTAATAAAGTAAATTAGCAATTTTTAAAAATATTAATCGTACAATGTGCATATATCGCGTTGCATATACAATTAACATATTACAATATTTAATAATAATGTTTTCAAAATTTATTAAAACATTTATATATAATATATATAAATGTTTATATTTCAATTTATGTTTACAATATAATACAAAGAGATATTATTGTATGTAATTCAAATAAATATACATATTGGTTGCTGAATAATTACAATATAAAGTTTTTTTCAATAAATATAAAAACATAATTAGTGTAAAAATTAAACTTATTATTTCATTATCTTACAAAAAGAATATATTATTAGAATATATATTATTCACACAGGTCCTCCAGATTTTGGCTTTACGTTCGATTTACGAAAGTGGTGATAATTTGGGAGTACTTTCAGCAGAAAATCCAACTGTCCAATTTGAGGCTGAAATACAATAAAGTAGGAAAACGATGTTTTGGAATTATGAAATAATAGAATAAACATAACAGAATAACAATTGTGATACAATAATTACATATGGCTTGTCATTCATTTCCCTACGTTGACATTGGCTGCCATACACTATTGTATTTTCTGGTACTATTTCTTGTTCTGTCAAAGAACATGCAGCTCCAATAACACATCCATTGGTTAATTCAATTTCTCGAGTAACTTGGGCTTTTGGAAAAATAATATTTTTATATAATAAATTAATTATAACCAAGTTTATAATGACATTGTAATTTTCAAAGATCTTCCTTTTCTCTGACATAAATCCTATTTGTACAATTTAATCACAATCATAATATTTTTTTGCATATATTTCTAAAAACAAAAACTGCTTTGTACCTTTTGCTTCTAAAATGTTGTTATCGCCGACTTTATATGATTCACAAATACAGTCAGTCTCAAACACATTATAGTTCCCTATTATTTGCACTGGCACCGTTGCAGGTTCAGGATCACCAGGTGGCAACCTATACCATTAAGTTAATAACTAAGTATATCATATATTGCAAACAATACAAATATATTAAACTTGCCTGTTAGCTATAGTTGCCATTTCTTCGATTATATTGCCTTCCCCGATAATGATTGGACCAGCTTCCGCTAGAATACATGCTCTAGGGTGGATTATAGTTTTAGCACCAATGGAAATATCCCCTTTCAAAATACTCTCTTCGCACACAACTGCACCAGGTGCAATTTTCAAGCTATACACAAATAGTGTTATAAATGTATCGCATAATTTACTCAAAAAGATATCACTGGTGATGTCTAATAACTAACATCCTCTATATTCCTCCTCTCATTAGTTATCACAACTTAAAGGATTCGTATGATACTTATGACACTTGGTATGTTATGTTAAAAGATGTTGAATTTCATCCTATTTATTGTAACTATGTATGTACTTATTTATAGATTATATTATTGTAAATATGTATAATCAGGTTAGAGATGACTTAACCTCGTCGATCTAACCTCAAAATATAAGAAACTTGGCATTGTAACATAGCCTTTACTAGATACTAGTTATACAGAAAAGATCGTAACATTACTTATTGACGCTATCTCTTGATTTCATATGACCATTATTAAACTTACTTGACACGGCGATAAGTCGAAGAACTGTTAGAACTCATCTTCCCGTCCATTTAATCGATGACAGCTCTACTTGCTGCGGTGCAAGTGTATGTAAACGTCATGTCGACTTATCGAATAATTCGCCATTTTCTTTCGATAGTATCGTGCAACAATACCTGAAAATTTCTTCAAAGATATTTTGCTGAATTTTCTAAGAATTATCAAATACAATAATTTATGCAAACAACAAAATCAAATATAAATTATTAATACAAAAAGGAAATGCAAGAATAATGTTAAAATATTGATAATAGTTTTGTGTTTTAATTAGAAAATAAACATTGCTTTTTGATAATACAAATTAATTAAATTTATGTCAAAGTTACTAAAAATATATCGTTCTTAAAGTTTTAAAAATAATTGTTATGAGTTATCATTCTTAAAATGTTATCAGAATAAAATTATAAATGTTCACATTGACATTGGTTATTAAGACAAAATAAAAATTACTTCTTGTACCATTTTTTAAATATGTTAAACAATGAAAAAATCAGAGTGATTTTAGTTCCTCTCTAAATTATTTCTAATTAAAAGTAATAAATAAAGTAAAGATAATGAACAAATTTTTAAAAATCTTCACAGCCTTTTCTATAAATGTTAAACATAGGAAAAATACATACAGTTATTTTGAATTTTATAATAATAAAAGTAACATCTGACATCCGTCTATTAGTACAAAATCCGTTCATTAGTACAAAAAAATAAAAGAAGTACTTGGGCAACGTTATTATGCGATTTTGCACTAGAAATAAATTTCAAATATTTATGAGATGTGATCTTAATACGTTTAATCACCTTTTTGTTAAAATCTTGATTTATATTTATTAAGATGTACATGAGTTGTAAAATAGTTTAATGTTATAATATAATAAAAATTAAAGGATCCCTACAATGAGAACTCTTATAACGTGCAAATATTTTCTGCATTTTTTTTTTTTAGGGATACGAGAGAAGAGGGAAATCTCGCGATTGTGATGGCGCAACAAAAGGGATAATGTATTCACACATGAGAAACACATGAATACCTTCGTTTAGATATTTAACATAACTCTATATTATCCGTCAACTTTTATATATATATTTATTATATATATTTTTTTTATATATTATATATTATAAAATTTAACTCCAAATTGCGATAATAACGTCTAATTGCAACGTGCGTGCAGGTGTACGTGTTGCGCCTTAATGTACGCGTGTGTGAATGTGTGTGTGTGTGCGTGTGTGTGTGTGTGTACACACGTTCGTGTGTATGTCGTGTGTACGCTTCTGTAAATGTGTATGCGTGTAAAGGGGATAGAGATGTGAGCGAAGAAGGGTCGTAGATGGTATGCATCTTGCACTCGCGCGTAACGTGACTGTGTGTACGTGTTCGATCTACAATTAAACGAATCCTACGCACTTACTCGTTAATCGGCAGAATAATATGCATTCTCTTAATTTTTCGCTATAAGTATATGCAACCGTCCGAAAGCGTGTCAGTCGGCGCACCGTGACGGATTCGCCGTCGCTCTCGTCGATCCTTCCTTCGATTCTCTCGGATGCATATTAAGACTTTTCACTTGCACGTTGTTGCGTGCAAACAAGCACTAATAATCTAACTTTGTTAAGAATAATAAAAGGATTAATTAGCTTTTTCTAACTAACTAATTTCAACGATAGTGGAGATTAATTCGACTAAAAATGTTTAAACGAATAAATTTTGTACTGTTTGACATACAAAGTTAGACTAGTTTATTTTTTTAGAAGAAATAAGAATATAATATGTATAACATAGGGTCGCAATTTAAAAGAATAAACTCAATATTTGATAAAAGAAATTTATACCCTTGTTTTTGAGGAGAAATTATCATTAATTCCTTAAATATCTAAAAATGATATGAAGTGACTAAAGCTGCCTCTTCTGTGATGTCTAGATGGCTTTATCTTCAATGAAAAATTTAAGAAAATACAATTACTTTCTTACTATTCTTTACTATTCTTTCGTATAATTTTCAATCAATGTTATTAATGTAATTACAGTTACTTATGTAAAAAATATAAATATATATATATATATTTAATTGTAAACAGAAATATTAGAACAAAACTGACCTAGCATATGCATCCGAAAGTTATTTCTCACTCATCTATTTGTAACCTTATCGTATAATTAGGGTAGCGCGCAAATCTGATTTCATCTTATTCTAAAAACTATATTTTAAATAACTTTTTACTTTTTGTAACAAATAAATATTTTCGGAACAGAATAAAAGAGCAATTATGCTCATTCGTCTCAATTAAATTTTACAATTTCAATTCTTAAGTATAATAAATATCAGCATTTCAGTCAGTTGAAAACAACTTGTTCGCTCACTCTTCGCTAATCTGGCGATAACTTAAGAGTTTTTTAGTCCAATCCAATTGAAAAATGCAAGTAACAAACATATGATAAAAATTTTCAAAGGATTCAACAATTCAAGAATTTAGGAGTTAGACTGTTCTGAAAGTCTGGATTTAAAAATGAAAAGATCGAACGATCGATCAAAATTCTGAAATCTAAAAAAATGTGAGATATGTGTCAAGTATCAAAAAGTCAAAATTAAATCATATTTTTTTAATTAGTAATTTCTCTAATCTTTTGTAAAATTTAACAAGTAAAGTTGATATTCTATTGAGTTAATGTATCGTATTGATGAGCAATTCTAATATCATATTATCATATTAAATACTTGTATGTAAAATTGTTTTATCATTTACAAATAAACAATAATCCATCTACGAATATGAAGTCATTGCATAAATTGTGTAAGTTGTTATTTAAGTTGACTGAATAGTTGTCCCAACGCGAAGAATTAATACTCTTGTTATCCAATATCGAAAAGATAAAAATACATAAATACGCAATCAAAATCGAACTATATATATATGTATATATATACATTTAAGGCTAACAACAATACATTCTTAACACTTTCGCGACCACTGATTCAACTTTGTAAATTAATACAACTTTAACATCGACACATTTAACTCATTAAGAGTCGCAATTATATTAACATTATGCTTTTTTAAGATTATTAAATATATCATTAAATATAAATATAAAGATTAAATTCACATGTTTATAATTTTTAGTAAAAGTCTTATGTAATGATTAATTCATAATATCTTTATAAACTTTTGAAAATAATATAATAATGAGTTAAATATATATAATTTTTGCGAAAGACCTAACCCTAAACAGTATAAATTATTTTACTTACGTAATGATATAAAGGGGTCGACACATAATACAAAGGGGATATGTTGCATAAGTGGTAATAATGTATAATCATATATAATAAAAATAAATATATCTGAAGTGTCTACGTGTGGAAATTAGATTTTATTCATTTATATTAAACTTTATATAAATACAAACAAATAATAATAATAATAGAGCGTTATAAAATTTCTATAACGTCTGGTAATTAAAAACGGTCTGTCAGACCCCGCTTATACCGTTTAGGGTTTACATAAGTAGCTGCAATATTTATAATTCATCTTAAAGAAATTCATTTATAGAACGAGACAAACAGTATTCGCACGTCATCGCTATAAGTAACTTTTAAATAAAATACACTGTAATTCCATACATTATACATTATTACTATCCATACGTCTTCTTAAAGAATTTAATATTGCGTTACACACGCAACGAGAGTTAAAGATATTTATAATAAAAGTACAATGTGTCGCGTAACAAATATTTTTATTATTTCAGCTTGCTCCTTAACGACATAATGTTATTTATAGCAAAAGAGTGATGGCGTACGAATACCTTTTTTTATTCCAGCCTGCCACTTAGCAACATAATTTTATACTTAGTAACAACGCGAAGGCGTACGAATATTTTTCAATCGGTCCGATACCAAACGACGATGTTGGTAATTTTCATCTAAAAGATATGCAGGCGGTCGCGAAAGTGTCGACGAACAACGACGAGCCGTTGTTAAATCCATCTCGATCTTCATCTTCGATCAACGATCGACGACAGCGAGGAAAGCCGGTGACGGTGCGTATATATGTAAACGCCTCGTGAGGGTGTCTCAGCGCGCGATAACGGGCTATTGTGTCATTTTTTTTTCTTTTTTTTTATCCATAAGAAGTACGGGTTTACGTATAAAGAGACGCGTCATACAAGTGCCGTATAGTACCAAAAAACGTTTTTAATGCGCGCACATAATGCGGTCGATTAGCTCTATCTACGCCTGCATTCGTGAAAGTCGCATCCGCGCATATCGATTCGTATAACGTTTTCCTCTCTCGCTCTCACTTTCATTCTTTCTTTCTTTCCCTCTTTCATTCCCTTTCTTTTTTTGTCTGTCTCTGCGTGTACAAGTATGTGTATAACGTATGTAAGTATGTGTGTATGTATATGTATTAGTGAGCGTGTTACGTGTCACCGTTATCTGTGAGATCCGGCCGGGTTGGTCCGGAGATGAGATCACTCTCTAACGCCCATTACTCTCATTAATGGCGAGGACCGTCGAATCTCGGTAGTTCCGCCGAAATATACTCTCATATATATATATATATATATAGTGTTTATTTATATATATAATTATTTATATATTTATATATTTATTTATATTTATGCTATAAAGTAGTTCAGAACTATATTCGAATCACTACTCGAACTCGCGGCGGCGATAGAACGCGTAACCGCAGCCGATGTTGTTGCATTTAAGCAAATTGCACGTAGAAGGACGTACGTGTTTTATTCGCCGAATATTCTTGCTGGAAATTGAAAGAAATTTTGCCTATTAAATGGGGTATTGTGACACATGTTATGGCGACGTGATTAAAAGGGTTAAAAATTATCGTATCTTTAAATAGAAGATGCTGCTTCACGTACTTGCTGCGTGTACCTTCGCTCAATGTGAACATTTGTGTTTGAACATTTTGCGAATAAATCGATCCTTTACAGGTTACAGGAGTGGAGAAAAAAGCCCCAATTGTTTCACAGTTCGATCACAATAATAACAATTAATAAATTATCAGCTCCTGAAATTCTATTATTTTCTTATTTCGATTTTCCGTTTCTAACTCGCTTAAAATTTTTTATTCTTCTCCTTTTATTCTAAGATTTTCTCTCTTTCCCATTTCAACAATCTTCATCGAACTTCTCAATTTCCTCCAGCATTTATCCCGTATCACACATTTCTATCACTAATAATTACATCATTAACAATCGGTATACAGGTGCAGTAATTAACAAGGGGGCAGAGATAAAGATAGAATGGAAAAGATGATCGAGTAAGAGTTTGCGGAGAAAACTGTAATGGGGATAGGGACATCCCGTCATCGTCATTATCGCGCTTAATTACACCTAAACTCCGGCGCGGTTTCACGATTCCTCGTCCTCTGCAATAAGCTCTACCCTTCGTCGATGCTATTCGCTGGGTTCGCCCGCCTGTCGTACTCTCGTGTTCGACGGTGCGATAATATCGGTTTGCCTATGTCGCACGAGTGGCCCAACCGAGATTCACCTTTTTCATGAAACATCAGTCCTCGATTATTCGCGTCATCCTCGGACCGTCCCGGCGGGACTCTGGTTAATCACCGTTCTCCTCTCTCCCTCTCCACCCTCCACTATTTTTGTTTAGTTAATACAATATATACCTTATGTATGTATCGTAACAACCGTCATCTCTCTCCGATCAACACTCACGCTCGCGCTCTCATTGTTTCTCGCTCACACACGCACATCCTCATGCTCTCGCTCGCTCGCTCGCTCGCTCCCTTCGCACGCGTTCGCGATTTTTTTTTCTCTCGGTCTATATAATATAATCTTATAACGACACGCGTATGTGTATACACCTCTGCTTTTCCGAGACGTATCGTTCGCGCGTGTATACACATACGCATCCACACTATATATATATATATATATATGTATATATATATATGTATATATTTATACTTTATATATATATATATATATATATATATATTTCTTCTGTATATATACTTTATGTTGCTTTTTTATGTATACTTTATATATAACAATGTTTTTTTATGTTTATTTAAGGCCCAATACGTTCATTACGAAGGAAATAATCTGCAACAGAAAGGAGACGAATATACGGTTAAATAACGCTTGTACCTGGTTTGCTCCCTGTCGTAAGCACCGTATGAATATAGAACTATTCAGTCGAGTGTGTGTAATGTTGCTGACGTCGTCTCTATCGTCATCGTCATTGTCATCGTCGTCGTGAAGAATGCGTGTGAGATGATCGCGGTTCGCCGAACGCTAGTAAATGATCTACGCATGATCGGACAAAGTCTTAAGTTAGCTTTGTATAATTTAAGCTTCCTATTATCATATTTTCTTTGAAGAAAAATAGAAAAAAAAACAATGAACCCAACGAAATAATGTATGCTTGCTTAACTCACGTATGTAATAACAATTAAAAAATGTGCAATAAACATAAAATAAACCGCTGATTTCATAATAGAAAATAAGTAGAACAAAATTAAAATTGAGTTTGTGGCAGATTGTGCTATTTATTTCATTAATTACTTATTTATATCGTATATATTGTATATATATTAACGAACTACTCTTATTATTCATTATGTACTTCCTTCAGTTGTGAAAGACACAATAATATCAAGTGTTTAATGCCAAAATTTAAAGTTTATTGTATAAACGCGTTCATTTGACAACAATAAAGAGATCCGCATATATTTATTTCAATTATCTAAGGTCCACTTCGAAAGAAATACATACGTTTTAAATTTGTTACGTCATATCTCTCGTACAATATATTTACTAGTTTACCTCATTCTATTAAAACGAGAAACTCTCCACTTGAAAATTAGATTACAAACATCTTCTATTCGTAATAAATCCTCAAAATGTCTGTCAACGATTAGCGAGGCCATATACCAGCGTTCCAATCTCGATGTGTTTTCTTCTTCGCGTGATTCTATCGTATAACTTTTCCTACTTTCCTAGATTTACCTTAAGTGTGTTAGCTTGACGTTTCCTAGGAAGAATCATCCGACTAAGGATAGGCAACTAGTCGGTTGTCAAGAGAGGCATCATTCGATACTTTTATCTAAGACAGTCCATCGTGACATACATATGAAAGCCTACCGGACATTTAATTTGATTTCAACACTAATTTTAAATAATTCATATCATTTTCTACTATATAATTGATATAACGAATAAAATAATTTAACACAATTTTATTATGCGAGCGAAAAATACAAAACGTCCCAAAAAGATATCACAATCGCAGGATTATTAGAAAAATCATAAATTATAATTGTCCTTAATTAAATTTTCCTTATGATAAAGTATAAACTGTAAATTAAATACAAAATAAGCTATTTTTATCCCATCTTATAAGTTTCATAAAAATTAATTTTATTAAAAAGGAAGAAAGAAATTTGATATTAATTATAAATTAAGTACCGTAATTAAGTTTCGCAGATACATCGCAGGAAACTTGAATAAGCAGAACAAAGAATCTCGTCATCGATATATATATACCTCTTTGGAACATCCTGCAGCTTAAAATCCAATCATTAATCATGTCCACTCTCATCAACATTAAAACAAACGATAAGTGTGTTGCGTACCTCTTACAGTTACGCATCCTTACGAATTATACTACAATTTTTCGATTCGAATGTTAATTGTAATACTTTGTAATATGAAAGAAACATCTTAAAATATATATAATATATAAACGCATACAAAGTTTAACGTAGCGTAATTAAAATTGAGGCAAAATCTAACATTTAACAAATAAGTTAGTGTGTATATAACGCTATCCGGTAGGCTGATCGGTAGAAATTCAAGCCACCTGTGGTTTAGAATAACCGCGGATGAAAGGGATTGCGAATGAATCAGATTTTTCAAATTAAAAATTTGTATTTCCGTAAAGGTATCACAAATATAATTACATTTTTTTAGTATTTAACAGAGATAGAGACTATAATAAAGTTAATAAAATTTTGTAAAAAAATTTTTAAATTCTGATTCAACTTTAATCATATTCATCCATTGTTACATACTTTGATTTCTCGTTCAAGACGTCCAGACAATAATATTTAGACTGTAACATTTGTAGAGAAGAGATTTGATTCAAAGAAAATTGATGTACTGATTATAAACACTATAAATTACAAATGTCAACTAGTTGATAAATTATATTCTTATTACTTTTTGAAAAATCGAAGGGGTTGAGGACGTTTCAGAAGGAGAAACAGGGTCGATCTGATTTCGAATCAGATTGCTGGTAACCGTATAAGCATATTTACACATTATTATTTTCTAATTCATCAGTTTGAACCCTTTTAACAGCAGTTCATCTCGTTTACAGTTTTCAGCTCACAATCAGTATGCCAGTAAGCAATAATCAAATTATTCAAATTATCGTTAAATTAATAGCCAATAATTAATAATCTCACTTGTATTATATAAAATAACATTTAAATTTTGTGATTAATTTTACAATTTATAAAATACAAGTGGTGGATTTAATATGGTAGATTTAATCAAAGATCTCTTTAATATTTTCTTTCAAATATACTCAAATGTTAAATAAATATAATTTATCGGTGAAAGGGTTAAAACTTGCATATTACGTATTGTTTGTTATGTCATATGCATCCCAGTTAAAATATTGTAAAAAAATTCGTATACGTGGACAATCGGGAGTTTGTTCATGATAGTTATTTTCTTAAAAATTCATTATTTTTCTATTCATTGCAATTTAAACGACAATAAGAAAGATATTATATACAATATGGTGCGATGTAAGACTCCCGAGTGTTCAATATTCTGGTGCTCGGACAAGCGATTTTGTAGAAAGCACAATGTCAGGTAAACATAATATCAACTATTATGTTTACAATAAAAAGTATATTGACAGTTCGAAATTTAATCTTTTTGTGTAATAATGTATTAAAAATAAATATTATATAAATATTATATTGTATATTACTCAGGTTTTTGCTTATGTTTTTTTACGACATTACAACATTTTGTTAAAATAACGACAAATAACATCAGTTTGCCACTTGGATAATTTGGTAAAAAAGAATTAGAAATTCTCTTATTAGAAACTCTTATTAAAAAGGCATCTAGATACTTGTATACATTTCTTATAGATACATATCATATGTATAATAATATTAACTTTTAATAAAATGATTCCAATTTAAAAAGCATATTGTCGAATAACATGAGTTATTTTTATTTATATTATATCCCTATTAAGATTAAAGAATCCTGTAATAATTTTATATAATAAATAAATATAACATACAATAAATACAGAAAATTGAAATATTTCCCTTTATTATCGTGTACTTTTTCGTCAAAATATATAATCTTTTCGTAGTTACATCCACGCGATAGCTCTTATTCACATCAGTGCTTTTTTCATATCAGTGATTATATTATTAAGAATTTCTCAAATACAAGCCCGCTTGTATTTTAACCAATTTTAATACGATTTTATTGAAACTAATTTTCATAAAAGTCTGATAAAAGACATATATATACATTTTTTTCGACATCACAAAAACTATAAAGTTACTTATTTGGAAATTTATTTGTTCATTTCAAATACATTATTTGTTTCAAATACAACATGCGATATCACTGGTCACTAAAAATAACTAATATTTAAAATCAATCAATAAAATATCAATCAATAAAAGGTATTTTTAAATCTTTATTTGGATTTTAGAACACACGTCGCTTTAAATATTTATAAATCCTTTATAATAGTGAATTATGAGTGTCAATATCAATTTTTTATTTCTAATCATTTAAATTTAAAAATTAATATAATTTTTATTTTGTGCACTAAATTTAACTTCTGTGAATTTTTCTCAAACAAAACAATATCAAACATTTATTTTAAATGACTTTCTATTCAATCATTATAAAAACTAGTTTAAAATAAATTTTTACTTATTTTATATTTGATATTTAAACGTCATTTATTCATCTAAGTAATGAAGAAATCGCAATCATGATTCAATCATGAGCTGAGAACTGTAGAATCACATTTAGTGTTAATTGTGACTATTCTTAAATCGCAGAATTTAGATAAGCATTCTGACATCGTTCTTCGCTTTTCCGAGTACCTGTTCTTAAGAAATCATCTTAAAAGTAGTCGTTTTAAAAGCATGAATCTCCGACCCGAAGACTCATGAAGCTAATATAAATAAACGACTACGAGATAATTCGCGTTGCCTCTGTTCCGTTGTTTTCGACACAGGCAACAACTCTTTTCAATCGTTTCGCGACGGCTCGGCGACATGATCGATAGACCTGTTGACGACACTCGTGTTACCTCGTCATCGAGATCGTTCTCATCCAAGCCGGCTCGCGGATTCTTCCTAGGAAGCGTCGCCACTTCCGGTCTCCCGGGCCACGAGATCGTCGGGTATCTCTCTTCCGGGACGGTCGGACTCACCTTGACCGAGCAAGGTCCGGGACGCTACTCGCGTTCCTGTCCGCTCGGCAGCGCCGGGACGACGTTCCGCGCCGCGTCGCTTGTTCAGCTATCGACACTGAAGAGTTCCTTGTGGAGGGCCGGGAACTCGAGGTGCGGTTGCGACCTTTTGAACTTCGCCAGCGCGTCCATGTGTAGCAGCGAGATCTCCCGTAGCTGCGGTATTTTCGCGAGAATCGCGTCGCACACGGTCACATCACCCTTGATCGGCGTTACGTGGTTCCGATCCAGTTCCGACCTCAACGCTCTGATCACTGCCTGCGACAGCCTGTTGATGTCTCCTAGACACTTCAGTCCCGGTCGATCTGCACAAGGTACCGTAAGTCAGTCAACTACGGTGTTGCTTGAATAATAGCAAAAGACAAAAAAATACGAGAATTCTTTTATTCCGTTAATTTCTTCCAATACAACTCAACTTGACAAACCTTTCAGTGGAAAAATTGTTGCCAGAAGTCAAATGTTTCCATTATATATAAAAAAAACATTCTTAAATGAATAATACTGTTAAAATAGAGCTAAAATAAAGCAATAAAATACGTTTATGTAATGAAATGTGTATGTGATACGCAGATCTTATTAAAGAAAACTTAAGCGCAAGTATTAAAACACTGAAATTTTAAATTTATATATACAGAGTGTCCCGAGAGCAGTCCGCAATATTTTAAATTTAGATAGTACACATCAAAATAAGAAAAAAAGTTCCTCTTGACATGGGTCCTTAAATCGACCGTTTAGGAGTTAGGGGTTCCCAAAATTTTGTAGTAGTCAAAATACGAAAATGAAAAAATTTCCTATTTAGTCATGTTTTGATTATGAAATTGTACTCTACTTGTCTTTCACAATAAAATTTGTTCTCTTGACAAGTTGCCTATCTTCAATATTTAAGGAGCTAACGTAATCTTAATATCAGTCGCAAAATTTTTTATTCCAAATCATTTTCAAAACAGAAAATGTTCACCCTTATTATCATAACAAAGTTCCGCGCGTAACAACACATTTTCCGTCCTAACGTATCCTCATCAGCTTTAATTGCGCTGAATGCTAGTTCAATTCTTTCTCTCAGATGGTTTCGATCAACTATCTTCTTGCGGTAGACAAGCGCTTTCAGCCGACCCTAAACGGTCGATTTAAGGACCCATGTTAAGAGGAACTTTTTTTCTTATTTTGATGTGTACTATCTAAATTTAAAATATTGCGGACTGCTCTCGGGACACTCTGTATATACATATATATCTTTTGATTATATTTAAAAAAATCATCCGGTGGAGTGAGACACCCTGTATGTTGATACCACTCACCAGGGCTAAGTAGAACAGCCGCGCTATAGAGCGCCAACTCTGTTTCGGTGAGCTTCAGTTCGGCAATGCTTCTGGCCAGCTCGAACACGCAGGAAACAAGCTTCATTTCCGCCGTATCCGTCGTATAAAACGCCTCCTGCGGTAGCAAGGTATCGCCGTATAGGACGCAGTTTTGCTGGAGATCGAGGTACCTGCTCATTCGTAGCACAGCCAACTCGAAGGAACCTATTACATTTTACCAGGATATTAGCATAGATACACTTTTTCATTTTTACTTATCTAAATTCTTAAAAAAACTGACGAAGGTTATCTTCACTATTCTAATGCAACACGAAACGATTACATATCCAAGAATATGGTAACTATAATATTTATTAATTTATTAAACATTTCAAGAAAACTAGTAAATGTTGGAAAAACAATGAAACATTTTTTTGGAAAAAAATGTTTCATTGTTTTTCGATAATAAAATATTAATTAGAGAAAAGAATAAAATCGTTATAGTGACCGCGTTATAAGTAAGTATAATGCAGTTACTTACCTGTTCCACTTAAGAATTAAAAGTAGAATAATTAATCTTCAGATTAAATTCTTAAAATTTATGACCAAATCACGCGCAAGAGCATGCAAAAGAGTAATAAAGTTTCATGGAAACGCTGGAAACCATGCCGTTGCAGCTACATACATACCGGCCTTTAATAAAACAATCTGGTCGTCCTGCGAGAGCTTCATGAATCCAGGGACCATTTTGGCGAACTCGATGATCTGCTGGATGACAGTGGTCAGCTTTTGGGCGCACTCCAGCCAGAGCTGCTCGTGCGCCATGTTCTTGTAATAGATCATTCTGGAGATGTCGGTGGGCTTTCGGAAGGACTCCTGGATCTGTTCCGTCGACACCAGGCATGTCCTTGCGTGCGCGTCCGCTATCGTTTTCGAGAGAAGCTCGCTGATCTGTGCTGGATCTACGAAAATCCGACGGATTTTCCGCTCATAATAGGCTCCTTTTATGACATATGTATTACAAAATAATAATAATAATAATAATAAAAAGATAGAAGAACTTTCGGCAAATCAAAAGATCTTATAAATATCAAGCACCATAAACGTGCAATCCCATGATTTATATATTAATATCTTGTTATAATAATTCTTTATTATAATATCTTTATGTAATCTCATAAATTGTTTTGTAATTACTAAAGAATTTTATTCTTATATTTGTTGTAGAAATTATTTTTTATAAAAGGATATTTGGTGCGAGAACCTTAAATAATGATGATTTGAACAAAATGATTTATTCGGTGATTATTGTTATATTGCAAAGAGATAGATAGTTCATGCTGAAAATATGTTTGTGCAATAGAATTTTGTGCACCTATATCTGTTAGATATTGATTAATTAATTAAAATTGAAGATAACAAAATATGAGTATCTGTATGATACAACAAATATGTGTGATAAAACAAAAGCTTATACATAGTTAATACGAAAAAACATATTTTTAAAAATATTTTTTACTTTTATACATATTTTGTACATGTATGTATATAATGAACTCACAAATACTTCTAAACAAAAAATGCAGTCGTAAGAAACAAATATAAAAAGACTTAAATAAATTATACATTTTGTATAATCGTATATGAAATTAATAAAAACAAAAATGTATAAAATTCCATGGGGAGTTTATAATTATTTATATATAACATCATACAATAAAGATTAAAATGGATAGATACAAAGATTAATAAATACTAGATTCTACGAAAATGCATCTACTTATACATATTTTGTACGTAAAATGAATTAAAACATTTTCAAATAAAAAATGCAGCCGTAAAAAAACAAATGTAAGGATTAAATAAAATCATTTCTATAATTATGAGATTAAAAATAAAAGAGAAAATATAGAGAAAAAGAGAGAGAGCGAGATAAACAGAGACAATTACATGCAAAAAATTTACAAATGGAGTCTACAAATTATTTATACATAAGAGAAATTCACACAGAGAAACTAAAAAATGAAAAGATTAATAACATAAAAATTAATAAACAGAAATTAATTAAAAAATGTTAGATTTTACAATTTCTCTGGCAATCTAACCGTAAAAATTAAGCGTGGAAAAAACACTATTTTATATTAATAAATGTTCCGTAAAATAAAATAAATATTGAAAATAACATACGTAATGCAAACATTCTACTTTCGAGATGAAGCTTTAGAGGACCAACATTTTACCGTGTAATTAAATATACTAAAACGTTTATAATAATTTTATCGCGTCAGCAAGTAGATAGCGTTGTACCTTGTAACATAAAAGAGCAAGTAATTTCCATTTTTGAATAACTCTTTATGAATTTTTCATGAGACTGGACTAGTTTCTACGTTGATTAATGAATTTCGTTGGCAAATCGTCTTTCCTCAAGATTCCATATTATATAACATAATAGTTTTATACCTCATTGTTACTTTAAATTGTGTTAAAATATTACAGTATAATATTTTTAATCATTTTGATCCATTTAGTTTACAAGAAAAATATGTATGTGTAGATTCACATAAATCTAGTATTACAATTTTTTTAATTGCAAATTACAGAGGTATAAAGCTAAATTGATAATGTATATTATTTTTAGTAAGATTTTCCAAGTTTTTTTGGATTGCATTGTTGAAATATACAGCAAATCATGTCTTCTTCAGATGTGCTAGTAAGCTTTTACGTTTGTATCTAATTTGTATACAGTTGCGCGCGCGTGTGTGTGTGTGTGTGTGTGTGTGTGTAAAATTTCTTAGAAAAGGGAGAGTACAAACTTCAAAAATTTATTAATATAAATTCTGACAAAATCCCCTGTTACTTAAATTTAACCACAAGAGTCCCCCCACAAAATTGTGTTGAGCCTCCAAAACTTCCCTGCAAAGGATCGAGCAAGTGAGTTAAGGGATGAGGGCATGCAAAGGGACACAAACGTAACCTCACATCTCATCGCATGGGACATACTGGGCAGACTGGGCACTTCGTCATCCTCAGATGGGTTGCTGACCCTCTGTTGCTGTCCGCTAAGGAAGGTCGTCGAGTCAACCATCGTGTACGAACCGTGGCCCAAACCGGCAAGCTCGACGGTGGTCTCCTGCTTCACGGCGACGATTCCGCCGCCGCTCAAGGAACCGCTGCCGCCACCACCGCCTCCGCCCCCGGCAACCCCGCCGGCGGCGGCGGTGGAACCACCGCTGCCGCCGCTGTTGCTACCACTACCATTACCGCTACCAGTACCGCCACCACCATTACCACCACCACCACTACCGCCGCCGCCGCCTCCTCCGCTGCCGGTACCGCCACCCCCTGTGCCGCTCCCGGTCGTCGAGGCGGACAGAGACTTCCCTGATGTGCCGAAAAGTCAAAGTTCACCAGGGCTTGAATTGGTCTCGAGGGTTGGACCGAATGGGTCTAAATATTTCAGTTCTGTGAATGAGTCCTATACGGGGCCTATCTTATGTCCGAACAAACAATATGCACAAAGAAGGTGTGCACATGTGTATGTATGCGCACTTCTTTACTTCCTTTTTATTAAGGTACAGCATATAATCTTTTTTTTTTTAATATACACAGAATGTAGATTTTATATACATATATATTTTGCTTAGACTTCTAGGAAGATATCTTTTTAAGACGTTTTAATGAGAGAGAATATTGTTCTCAAAGAAAAATTGCATCAAGTTTCTTCAAGAGTTGTGGAAAAATTTTAAATATTAAATTCCCCCTCCCCTCGAGTTTAAATATTAAATAGTTCGCTATAGATTTTATCTGAGCGATCACTAAAGAAGAGTTGAATTTAACTAAAAATCTCTGTTAATAATATAATAATCGATGGGATACTTTATAAAATTGAGAGAGCTATATACAATTGAACTGAATTGAAACTATTATCAAAGCATGTGTAAAGATTCATAAGCTTTGATTAAAACTTGAAACGATTTTTTAATAAAAAGATACGTTTACTATAGTCATATGTCAGATTCTTTGTGAAATAAAAAACGTATTACGCGTTGTATTACGATAATGTTTTACCTCAGATAAAATATATTTTATTTTGTGACAATTCCGTTGAAATAAAAATTTTAGTCACGTTACACAAAGTTGGGAAAATTTTGTGCTCGTATTTGATACTGAATTTTTAAACTAAATCGTATAAAAACATGTTATTTAACATTGTTGCACTATTAAGTCACGCATAAAACTAAATAATACTTCGTTAAACAATAGACATAAGTTACAATAATATTAATATTTAAAAATTGTTTTTAAAAACTTTTCATACTTTTATGATTGTCAGGAAATTAGAAAAAACTTTTCTTTCAAAAAGTCATGACATACATATACAGTTTTCCAAACAGTAATTCTCTTTTGTGAGAATATATGTGTGTGCGCGCGCGTTCTCTTAAATAGCGAATAATAAACATCATCAGTCAATTCCGTGGTACATCATTAATCCACTTCGTTCTTACACAAGTTTTTGTCACTATGTGTTGAATCGAATTTCAGTCTTGATCACTCTCATTGTCAGTGAAACTATACATTGCTTTATTGATTAAACTCAAATCAATTAAAAAATTAACATAATCGGTTTTACGGCGAGAAAGATGTAAGTATTATGTTAATAATTATCAAATAAGTATCTTCAATATAACAATAAAATATATGGATTAGAAGACTATAATCAATATATTTTATTGTTATATTGAAGATACTTATTTGATAATTATTAACATAATTAAATTAATCAATATAAATTAATAATAGTAAATATTTTCACTATAATATATACTTGCTTAGTTAAAGTCATAATTTTTTATAATATACATATATAAATCTTTATACGATCGTATATGTATGTACATACATAGAGAGTTTATGGAGAATTGATAATGTTCTGATTATGTTAAACTTGTACTTGTAAAAAAATTTTTTGTGTGTTAATTCAAGTGTAAATTATTACTGTATATACGAATACGAGTAAATTAATAATAGAAAGTTTACTTTTAAGCAAAATTTTCCTGAAACTAATTGAAAGTACTTGCGATGTAAAAGTAAATAATATCAAAAGATATATTTCAAAATTATTTTTTATGATCAATAATTATATATGTATGAGATTAAGTGATGTAATGTGTGTGTGTGTATAAACGTATATAAATGTATATTATATAACAAAAATTACGAAGAAAATATTTGTGTCGGTATTGCAGAAATTATTGTCGCGCAATAGAATATTTACGGTTTTGCCTGAGAAATCATTATCGATGACAAGAATGTTGGATGGAAGGAACTCTGGTAACATTAAAAACACGAGCGCAATTAACTTTGGGTTAATGACAGTGCTCCGGAATGCATTTAACGTGCCAGTTACGAAGCGAGAACTTAACAGTTGCGCTTACAGGATTACAATTCTAATTTAGCAGGTACTTATTAAACTGATCTCTTATGTAATGCACGTGTACTCGTAATTTTATCCTTTGCGTAATCCGCTTTTGTCCTTTGCATCGAGATAAATCTATGCTGACGAAAATATTTACGTAGAAAAATAAAAATATAAAAATGATATTAAAATTGTACGAAAACTGTCGCTATTAGTTTTATTATTTCATTGAAATTTCTACCGTTATATTATATATCAAGTGATATTTTTATGTATCTTCGAAATAAATTAAAATGCAAAAGATTAATAAATGTAAGAAAAAAAGAGGCTAACTCTTTATATTTATATATATGTGAACCTTTTAATAAACTTACTTAAAAACTTATTTAAAATTGAAAATTTACAATTTGTGTACACATAATATTTTTGTTAGTAAAAAAGTCTTATTTGAACAAGATACAAAAAAATTAAATTATGCAGAGCGTTTCAGAAAAGTCGTTGTTTACTTCTTTAAGAGTTCTTTGAACAACTTGGAATACATTTTTTCTTAACAGAAATTTGATTGGATATTTGTTTTTTCATAATTTGGTAACTTTCTTCATTAAATATCTTAGTAAGTAAACTCCAATTTAATATTTTTTAAAACAAAGTTTAATTAAAAGACCAGTTAAAAAACATCATTATTATTTATTAAAAAAAAGAATTCAATAAAATTTTTTATCGCCATTTTTCAATACATTAACAACACATATTATATACACAGAAAATATTACTATATATATTTACAAAATGTCTTATTTTAACTTTTGCATTAAAAAATGAGTTTTTACAAAAAATATGTAGAGATAAAACTTTTAAGTTTCACACGAGTAATCCGATGTATTAATGGATTTTTCGATTCAGATTTTATTTTAGGCTCAATCAGATCTAAGTCAAATTTTTTAAATAAAAACCTTTTTATATTGCAAATTTTGCTTCTATCAAAAAATAAGATATTATTCTTTGCGTTTTTCCGCTAAATCTTCTCCTTCAAGCCTAAAACGTCGTTCAAAGTTATTTCCCATGAATCAAAAAGTTATTAAAAAAAAAACAAAAGTTATTTTTCAATTCTGCCAATAAAGGCAGAATTTATGGATGATTCAACCCATAAAGATAAGATCTAATTATTATCCCTAACTAAGGCAAGCTACGTGATTAATTCATCCAACTAAGGCAAAATTTATCTACGATTCGGCTAATGAAAGCAAGGTCTGATCTAGCCGATGAAGGCAAAGTCGGACCTATTGCTCTACGTCAAATGTTCAAAGTGTCCGTCGTTATTTTCCAAATATACATTAAGTCTGATCTGCAATAAAAAAGGGGATTTCCATTTTAAAAAATTGACCTGGGCCTGATTGGTCCTTAACTTTCAATATTTTGGACCTGAAGAAGAGGGTTGAGCGGAAAAAAACGCAAAAGACAAAAGCTATTTTTTGACGTAAAACCAAAATCTACAATAAAAAAGCGAGTCTGCATTTAAAAAATTCGATCTATGCTTGATTGGGTCTAAAATGGGCCGCAAATCGAAAAATCCATTAGCGAATCGAATCGTTCACTTGAAACCTTAAAAAATGTTATCTTTATGTATTTTCTTGTAAATTCCATCACTTTTTCGAGATATTTCGATGTGAAAATTAAAATGGGACACTCTGCGCGTGCGCGCACACACCACTATATCGTAGCTTTATTCAGATTTGATGATTAAGAAAATGATGATAATTTTGAGAAACTATTTACATAAGTATTTCGGATTGTACAATATTTTCTTTCTTGTTCTTTATTGTCCCTTGAGGATAAAGAAAAATTAACTTTAACTCTATTACGGGATTCTATCTATCTTTCTGTCTTCTGTATTACTAATTATATGTCTTATTCCAAGAAAAAAGTGTCAAATAAAAAATATATTTCTTGATTCAACTTATTATGCGGACTGTCAAGCAAATATTTATTAATTCAAAAAAAAATGTCTCGATAAATGACACATGTTTAACTAAAAAATGTATGTATTTATAAAGAACTAAAGAAATACTATCTACTAAACATATTTAATGGTATCAACAACTTTTTTCTCAGGATATCAATCAATATGTCATGATATGACTATATTTTACTTGATAATGTGTGTTAACGCATCGCGCTGGGATTAATGAGTTCATGTGTACCAGAAATTGCGAATAAAGCACTACTTACCGGTAGTGACCACGCTGGGAAGCACCCCGGTCGCGGTGACGGCCGAGGGTGTGTCGGGCGCGACAGTGTCTGCGACCTGCGTCTGCGTCGGTCTAGGGTCGTAGGTCGTCGTGCTGTCCACGTAATCGGCACTAAGCTCGTAATTCGTCATCGCCTGATGATTGTAATTCGTGTAACCGCCGGTGCCGGGACCTGACGACGCGTATTCGCTACCGCCGTACGTGTACCTGTCGTGGACAAATAAATAAGTCCGCGTGAGTTGCGTCCGTTTACGAGAAACGCAAGTTAATCGGAAAGAAGTAGGAGGAACATGTTTTTCTATATTTAACCTCGTAGTGCGACAATGAGTTACATTAAGGTTGCCGTGTGTGCTTTTTATAAGTTATAGATTTTCTATGTAGAGAGTACTACGAATAAAATACTATAATATAATACTTTAATATAAAAAAGATACAGGGTATTTCTCGAAGAAATATATAGAAATTTTAATTGATAACGGTCTTCTATTTCGATATAAACTTCTAGCCACTACTTACCCGCCATTATAAGGATGATGTTGATCCGAACTGCTCGGCGTCTGATGTTCGAATACGCTGCTGTCCGGCGCCGTCTCCGAAGCCGCCCTCATTTGCGCTCTATGGAATCTGACTTCATCTTCGACCTTCTCCCGTTGTTTCTTCGACATGCGCCCAAATTTAACGGCTTTGAACAAGACCAAAAATTTTATCGAGATTATATCGGATCAAAAAAATTGGATCAATATTTAAAATATCATTTATTTGGATGTAATTTTAAAGTGTACGATTAAATTGTCGTATTTAGATTAAAACATACTGAAAAAGTTTTTTTTCAAAAAGCGCCTATTTTTTTATTATCTACTTTTCTACATATCGCAAAATTGTTTATCTCAACAAAATGGCGATAAAATCGAATTTTTTCTTCCATTTTTTTTTAAACTTTAAATTAGTCAAAGTTTAAAAAAAACGAGAGAGTAAAATTTTCATATTAGGAGTCTAAGAATTCTGCACAAAATAATGCACGGTTTAATTCTTTGTACTTTATAGAGATAGCCTTATGTGCATGAATTTCTTACCACAATCTTGCAAATATCGATTCTACCTCACATTTATTAAAGTTACATTATTTATTATATAATGTAATACGGGACGACTTCATTTTTATTTCATTTTATTTCATTTTGATTTGTAACACAGTTTTCAGAGAAGACGAAGTATGTATAATCAAATAGTGCCAAATCGTCTTTTTTGATAGTCTCACCGTTTCTCTTTTCTTCTCTTCTTCTCTTCCTTCTTTTTTTCTCTCTTTCTCTCTCTCTCTCTCTTCATTTTCACGAATTTTTTTATTGATAATTAAAAACAATTATAGAGTTTAAATTTAGAAGCGATCATCGACACGACCATTCATCGCGAGACGATAAAATCTATCGAGTGTTCCGTGAATTGATCGAGATCAAGTAGCACGCGATCCTCCTCCCACCGCACCGGGGCGGCATAGCGGCGGCCGCTTGGCCGACCGGTCGGTCCCTTCCTCGCGACGAAGAAGGCTCGGCGAGGAACGCGGAAGAGCCTCGCCGCGTCCTCCTCGTCTTCTTCGGCGACGCTATCATCGTCTGGTCGCGACGCACCCACCCGATGACGTCACACGCACGAACTATAGCTCGGACAAACGCATGTTTGTTCAGTCCCGAAAGCGTGACACGTTACTCAGAGTATCTGTAACTTTACGCACATATTGTGTATTGGTTTTTTGAACGCTTTTTGGAGTTTGATTTTTCCATAATAAAAATTTTAGTTGTCATCAATCATTTTTTCAGTAGCAATTAAAAATTAGGAGTTTGTCGAATAAATTAAAAAACCCTTTCCTTTAATTAATTTCAAGCGAATCTTGTTTAGATAATTTTCTTAAAATTTAAGAAAATTTAATTTTTTAAAAATGTTTTATTTATCAGAATATTTAATACTAAATATATAAATAATAAAAGTATATATAAATAATAAAACTTATTAAAATTAAAAAATGGTTATGAATATTAGAAAAAAAATGTAATTTATTCGATGAAGAATTTTATTGTATGGATTGTATTAATATATCACCTTATATGTCACTATCGCATTTAATCGACGATAACTGAGAATCATGGTTTCACTGATCATCCTCTACAATACACATTGATGAGAGATAATTTTAACCTCCAAATCTATAAACCTTTTTCGGTAGATAGTACTGATATTTTACATTCATA